>JAQIXS010006138.1:0-11286 GCA_034700785.1 Rossiulus vilnensis
GGGACTTGATTAAAAGTTCGAGTTAGCGTATTATTCTATTTATAGGAAGTCGAGTTATCGAGCTTTCACTGTAGTTTCTTTTTTGCATTTTAAAATAATGCACCTGGCCTGCCTCCCGGGTTCAAAACCCAGATTTTGCCCCACCGATCGACCACGACGTACTTCCCTTCTCGGCTTCATTCTATATTGTCTATTTCTCTTTTGCAACACTTGGCCTGTGGACGTTAAATCATCTCCAATAAACAAGCCCAGGTGGCGCCACGCGAGCCCTATCACGAAAGGGCATCAAGATGGCATAAAAGCATTTCGGCCCAGCTGAAAAGACAAGTGAGATTTTCGAGTGAGCGACCGAGCTTCGCACCCCATTGGCCACCGCTGCCCTCACCGGAAGCAGATCCCCGATTCGCTGCTGCCACGTGCGATTACTCGTTCGATGGGCGCTCGGCACCGAACTGTTTCGACTCATTTCGCTCGGCTAACTTTCGCGGCAAATGTTGCGTGGGAAACAAAAATTGCATTCCGCCCCCACCGCCTGACGGCCTAAAAAAGGCGAAATCTATTGAACTAGAGGCGACGTTCTTTTAAAGTGGGGACAATAAAACCCACTTTATGACCGCTGTTTGTATACTCGCCCCTCGCGAAGAACGCACGATGCCTTAATATGGTTCCATTTAGTGCGGGGAAGGCAATTGCCCCCCCCCCCCTTTATATACATTATATTTTTGCGTTGCCAACCCCCGATTGGCGAAATGGCTGGCAATCACTGCAGGCAGCCCTGCTGGCGGGGATTGCCCTTTAAGGGGCAGCAAGCCGGCTGGGTTCTAAGGGAGTAAGGGAAGCCAATCTTTGTCTGCCAGAAGATTTGGAAATTTTTGTAATTTCATAATTCTGGCTCTGACGTCGTTGGACCACGCGATTGGAAGAATTAGCGCATGGAAAACGTTCTATTGCCAATGACGTTATCGAAAGGGCAATGCATGCAGTTTCGATATGTCAGACGCGCATCAAGCATACTCTTAGAACACGTGTAGGATTATTATTGCCCGAAAATGAACTTTTCAGGAGAGGGGGAAAACGCGAAAGTTTAGTGAAAATATACATGCGTGAAGCGCTAATTCCATTTCGTTCAAACGTTGTGCACCATCGAGGTTTAATTACGAAAACAGAAACGTTGTTCCAAAACGTCAAGTGCCACGAATTTAGAACGAATGTGCCACACATATGGCACACCCAATAAACGTTCTAAACGCAATTCATGTTCGATATTTTCTAAAGTAGCTTCATAAACTTGTTATTAGGAATACTGACGTGGTTCCATGGGCCCAAGGTTTCTTACTTTTGTTTACAGGATTTGCACTGGTTTTGAAAATGTGGAAAGGGGTTATTCGGTGATTGGGCGGGTTTGGTCGAAATTCCCAACAAGTTTTGACTGTTTCTATGGGTTCATCTTCAACCTCTCCCTACTTTCGCCTACCTCATGTTTGGTTTAGTGGTATCCAATAGCTATCTTGGATATCCATCAATAGACATCTTTCTCTTTTAGATAATGACTAACAAATGAATGTTGCGTTTGTATTCACAAATACGTGGAATCCGCATTAATTATTGATGAGAAAAATGGGAAATTATTCAGACATACTTTATTTAACAGCACTCATGTTTAACAATGATCCCTGGACAAATGCTTACGACCACATATAAATACTGTAAAAATAAATTTCACCTAAATCGAGTGAGATAACCGAAGTTTTTGATCAATTATGTACATCGGTTTGGCATGGAATCATTTAGTCGTCGCACATTTATCTTGCTGCGATTACTCAAGCCTTCGCTTTGGCGGAAAATAAATCATTCTTATTTTGTGTTGTTTTGCTTCTGGCTTTAACCACATCATTCCATGACGTCTCAATATAGTTGAGATATAGGTGATTGGGCAGGCCATTTTATGACATTGCCGTAAGATGATTCTTCTTAAACCACATTTTCACTAATTTTTCCGTGTGCTTTGGTTAGTTGTTTTGTTGTATTGTCCACCATATAGGCAAATTATTGATGCTTTTTGCATTATTCATTATCCCATTTGTGATGGTATTTACAGCGAACTACACATTTGTTACTAACACACATTGCGACTTTCATGTGCTTGGCAATTTAAAAGATGAACACATCTATAGATGATCCTATACATTTGGTCACCACTGTATATTCGATGAATTATCTTGTTTGTTATGTACTATTCACGTGATTGACATCCCATGCGTGCAATTTGCATGTAGTTAATGTGTCAGCTGCATAAGGCAGCATTTATTATCCTTATAATGTATCCAGGTAAAAAAATTTCTTAGCACCACCTTTTTCTTTATTATTCCTTTATTGATCGAGACACTCAATTCATCCATTAAATTGCTACCGATCACAAAATGCATGAGAAAATGTAAAGTAGGGCAGTTTAACCAAATTTTAAAAAAATTCTTACTCATAACTGCTTTTTATCCAAAGATTTTAAATTGCTAAGTAATGAAACCGTCCTCTAAGCGTGTTAAATTTATCAACGGTGAAATCGGATTTGACACACCAAAGTGAAAAACGGTTGAAGGAATTTCAACATATTAAAACTTGAATATACATGTATGTTCTTTATAAATGTCATTATTAAAAGTGGTTTTTAAATAAATACATTTCTTTTAATTATAAAATAGACCAACGTAACTATCTTTTAAGAAGATGTACATTAAAATGTGTTAGATCACCATAAAAGCATTATTGAGTTTTCAAAAAAAAGTATCTATAAATATTGTCGGAATACTTTTAAGGTTGACGCTGTTTCCATGGATGCTGGATCCTTTCTATTCTTTTATTAGTTGCTATTTTTGTTTTTTTTTCCGTTTTCGAGTGTATATTTCTTAAGCACTCCTAGGGCGCATTTGCTCTGTGACCAAAACTCATCAATAGCTAGTTGTCGGCGCCCACATGACTGAATTAAACTCGCGATTGTGTCGCCTATGTATAAATCATGTGCCAAAATTGAATTTTTTCTCCCTCTCCCTGGAAGTCTCATGCCATCAGGTTCTGCTCTGATTTGATCTTTTTAATGCCGTTTTTTTCTTTTTCTTTTTAAATTGGATCCGAGCTTATCGTGATTTTTTAGTTTATTGTGCGGAAGTGCTGCATCTTGCACATTTTTTCCTCCACTTTTTTTCTGTTTAGCGAATAGACGTCGACGTATTGGTTTGTTTTCTGCCGAGCTCCATTCTTTTAGCTGACACTTATTATCAGAAAAACTGAACATGTGATTTGAATTGCCGGGTTTTTTAGCGATTCGAGCATAAATTGCGTTTTGGCTGGTGATATTTAACGAGACAGATAGTCCAGAATGGCCGATTAAAGTCAGCAAGTTCATTGACTATTAAAAGAAATATTTGTTTATTCGCTGTTAGAATATACATGTATCTCAAAATTGGCCACTTGTACTATTTGTGTGTAAAAATAAGATAGATTTTGGAGAACCTTGCGCTGCTGATATAAACGAAAATGATCAATAAACGATTAAATTTACTCAATCGGCATAAGTTGCTGTATATTTTTAGTAATAAAAAAGCACCTGGAATATGACGTGCCTTCTTTATATTAAACTGCTATTTTATGATAAACCTCGCAACTTAATTCGGGGGGAAACTGCTTTAGTATAACTGTTTTGAGTTTAAATTATTTTCTTAATTTTCAGTCATACCATTTTTACTTGAGCGAACGAGTAGTACACTTATTTATGGAAATGTTTTCCTTAAAACATGTGTAATTTAAAATATTGTTTGCTTAAGTAAATTATTATTATAGTCAAATCAAACATATGCTATATTCGTGTAAATAAATAAATGCATGACCTAAAAGTAGAATTTTAGTTAATACATACATTTTGAAAACCTTTCCTCAAACTATTCAGTTATTCGGACAATTGTTTTAGAAATTTTTCGATTGCAATGTATAGTTTGTCTCCATACGAGTACATCCACATATCTATACATTAATGTCAACAAAGCATCAATGTTTAAACACATGATCTATCCCAATTATGCATTTTAAAAAGGTAATTTCCAAAATTCCCACTATCATTTATGTCGCCATGTGCGCAGCTACTAGGCAAGAGATACTACATTTAAGGAGTGATCAAGTGTTTCTGGATAGTTTTCTAGCATTCAATCCCAGCTTTATCATTCGGATGCTGTTCAGAAAGAGTCGCGTAGATTTGTCGACCAATAATGGGTTAGGGCTGTTTCAAGCGGACCATCAATGGACTTCACGTGACCGTCGGCAAGGGTCCGGGTACGAACGTGAATTATGAGGCTTTTTCAATTATATTAAATAGTTGCGCAAATAAATCGCAGAAAGCTCCTAAGCACCGATATAATTTATAGGCTCTAGGTTGAGCCTCCAGGAGCATTAGAGACGGACTGCCCATTAGATGTAGTTTGGGCAGTTTTCGGAGAACTAAACAGGTCGTGGACTCCAATTTATGGCTTACTTTAAGCTCTGCAATGCCAAGGTGGTAGCTCTTTTCTCTTTCCTAGGTTGGTTTTACTCGTCTTTCTTACCACATTTGTCACAACGATTGTTAAGTAGGCAGACAGTGCGGTCTACTTATTTCTTTTCTGGTTTGTAACTCTGAAATGGCCCGGTTTAGATAAGTTTTGCCAATTTGCAAATTATTAAGATTAATCTTCTTACATTTAGTTTTATGCTTCTAATGTATTTACCTCAGTACTGCCTTACCCTTAAACCAATTTTGCTTTATTAACGGTTGGAGTTGGAAATAGTTATGGCCTTATCGATTCACTTTTAATGTGACAATTAACGTAGTCTAATATGTATTGCAATGTATGTGACGATGTCTAGTGGGTGTTAAAAAGTATACGACTCTATCCAATAGCAGTTAAAAGGTATGTGACTATGCCGAGTACGAATAGATTATGCATTTCCAATTAATATGCATATCAAAACAATTCAATAAATCTCTGATAACTAAATATTTAGTTTTTTTCCCGATTGTCTCGGGTGTAAATTGCAGCACATATTGTGCAGTAGTGGTATAGTACATGCATTATTATTTCAGAAGATGTTTTCAAATTAGGTCATTCTGATTCCACTTCATCAGTATGTTTTGAGAGATTCGTCCCTGGGGAATTAGGCCAATGCCGCTTTAATTTGCAATATACACTATATTGTATGCAAGAGGGCGTTGCGGTGCTCATGCATCGAAATACATGTTTATGTGTGTGCATAGTTTGACTCGTATTGTGTTTGCATGTTTACGCAAGGACATGTTTAGAATAACTAGCAGTCTTCCACTTTCGTTTTTCAGAGAATATATGTGCACGTCAATTGTTTGAATTTCCATTAGCAACACAAAGTTCCTATTGACCTGGAAAACATGTAAAACCTTTTGGAACGATAACTTTTATGCTTCTACTGTACAAGATTCCCCGGGCAGGATGACATGATGAACTTGGAGTTGTTATTATTGGAATTTGGAATGACAGAATAGTCAACAAGATTCCCCGGGCAGGATGACATGACAAACTTGGAGTTGTTATTATTGGAATTTGGAAAGACAGAATAGTGAGGGAATAGCCATTGATTTTGAAAAAAAGTAAGGGAAATCCACATAAGTTTTACATTTACTTTCACATGGCTAGAGGTATCTACTGACATAAGAAGACATTCGAAAGTCATGAAATTAAATTCATGTCATTGACATTTTGAAAAAGTCATGATATTGACAATCCATGAATAACATTATTTTCCTTTGATTGATTCTTAAAGAAATTTAGCCTGTGATGTACTGGCTTTCAGCAGATTGTTAAATACCAAGCTTCTGTCCTTTGATTCCATTTAAGTACAAGGCTAGAGCATGTACAGTGTAATGTCACCCATTAGAACCAAATGTAACTAGCTTTTTAAGTTACTGAAATTCCGTAGTTGTAATGTTTTTTTCTGTATGTTGTCTACAAAACCATTAAAAATAAGGCATGGAAATGTTATGGGAAATCATACAATTTGCAGTAGGCTACTAAATCCAATACATACCATTGCTAGTTGCTTGTATTAACACCAAATTCAAGACATGGCCCAGTCAATCAGTCCTGCATCAATAAAAATAAGTAAGTTTTCTTTTTTTGAATCATATTCATATCTTTGCATTTTTTGTGGGCAAGGACATTTTTTAAAAGACGGAAAAAAGAACGGGATTATTAAAAATTATTAAAGATGGGGATTATTTATTAGATTAAGTCAAGGAAAATTTTCCAGAAACATGTCAAATTCAGGGTTGTTAAGAATAGTATTTGGTTAGGAACCCTGCTACAGAAATACATTTCTGTGGCTTAGTTATCCACGTACCCTAGTCGAAAGACCAGTATATATCAATACAAATATACTGATATGTGGTGGTATTAGAATTGGTGATATCACTAACCATACTGATATCAGGGTTGATGGGTTGAATCACCTTGCTGATTCATGATCTCATGCTGATTGTATAGTAACAAATAGAATAGAATCACAAACCGATCTTTTCACCAGGGTATCTTGAACAGGTAGTATGGAGAAATAGACATTTTCCAGAGGGCTTCAGAAATATGCATTAAAATCACGTGTATCACGGAGCCCACCTGTCATACTTTGTTACCCTTTCTGTTTTCTGGATTGGGGTTCCCGGAACGGTTCAAATCTGCTCCACTTACGACTCACTGATTTGTTGATTAACGAAATTAGGCCCGCGCGGCGACGGCGCGCAACGTTTGAGGGACGTGGGAACGTCAACGCCAGCGACAGCTTTTAAAATAATTGCGGAATTGGCGCACGCATCCGTGCGTCGCTGGGAGGACCATCTTCGTGAATTAGCGACGAAATAAAAAAGAGGGCCCTGTTTTTCGCCTCGTGCACTGATGCGTTTCACGTTTTTCCGCCCGTCCTGAGACGTCAAATGGAACGCCACGTGCGGCTCGCGCGAAAAACGCCCAAATGCAATTGCGTTTGAGAACATGCGAATTTAACGCTTGGTGTGCTTTGGTATAATTTTTGGCACGCGACTCCTAACCCCCTTTCGGCGCACTATAATTTAATGCTATGAGACGCTAACAAGAATCGACTGTTGGAAAAGTATAAAAGCACTCTTTCACACGTGTTTAAGGGTGCTGCACATGACTTTGCGCTTGTACGTCATCAGTGTATGAAGACGATCCGTTGCCCCTTTAAGCATCGTTGATAGTGATACTGGAATTTCGTGCAGGCTCCAAAGGTTTAAGTACAAACCAAAAGAATGTTCTACCATGCAAAAAATTAAACGCAATTGCTTTAAAGCAATTAGTATAAATAGCTAAATGCTAAATTTACTTGTTATCGTATAGAATCGGTCGTGTTTTTGGGTCGGATATATTTTGTATAATGTGAAAATATCAGTTTATTTATAAAAATGAAATACTCATGGAAGAAATCCGTTATGCCGCCTCCGATCTATCTTCGGAGATTTTATTGGTATGGAAAATGGAAACTTGAGTTGACGGATTACACCCTACCACATGGAACATCCTTGCTGACAGTATGTTGCTGAGTTGAATTGAAACCCCGTTCTCGGAGTTCGCTTTGATTAAAATTTCCCAACGTTTAAGTTATAGAAAAAAAAAAATTCAAGTTGTAAACGGGACATTCTACAAAAGCGAAAAAGTGCTAGTAAACATTTTTCCTGTTGGACATTTGAGTTGGCCCCCTTTTCTCAGTCTTAACGTGTTTCTGCTCTTCTCTTGGTTCTCTGGTAACCACCTGCAACGCAATTCTGCGGAAAAAAAATATTTTATAATATTGCGATTTTTTCCCGTATGTTTGACACTTGATAGAATTTGCTAGTCTTGGTAATAGTTCCTGTAATTACCACACATGATATTGGGTGCTCTCTGACCTAAGCTGCGGTTGTGTCCTAAAACCTAATTAACAACAATAACCCATTTTCCGTTCTGGCTTTATAAAATGGGGTTCCTAATAAATATCCTCATACATGTATGTAATCAGTTTGTATTTTAAGTTTTTCTTTTTTGGATTTGCATTTTTCAACACCGTACTTTGGTACAATTGAGAACCTTTGAAAACCACATTCTAAATTTGAGGTGGAAGTACGCACCTTACATGTATGTGCAGTTCGAATTTCTTCCGTAGTAAATGCACATGTATAGAACCATGTACAGTGACTGTATGTGCTAATTACTTATCGCATGGGGAATTCGTCGACTGAAACAAGGTGCATTTCGTTACTCCCCATCATTAAATTTACTAAAATGTTTTCCGTCTGTTATTTGATAAAGGCAATGAATTTACTTTCTCAGAATTTTATAATGTGTTTGTATTAGCTTAGAACCTAATAAGCTGGTTGAAACCAAGTCATTAAGGAGAACAACATTAATCAACTAAACGATTCAAAGGATGTATTAAATATTACGTTAAGAATCAATATGAGCGCGCAGCTAACTTATTTCTGCATTTACTAAATACATACCAATTAGTGTTGCAATTGGGGACAGGGTTAGACGAGTAATGCAGAATTAATGTTTACTTGAAAAACGTGAAATGGATAATGTAAGGTTAAATTCAGGCATAGTCTTTTAAGCCATTACAATACAGAAATAATAAAATATCGGTCAAAACAGACCAGTATTTGTATTAAAATGTACTCGTTTATTTACAAGAAAAATTAAAAGGGTTTTTACGAGAATTTAGTATTTAAGCAGCTTACAAATAAGCGCTTGAAGTCTTATAGTATAGGCCTACTGAACACACTGTACTTTATTTATGATACAAACTAATGTACCCAAATTTCATCTTCCTCGAGTTTGTGGTGCGGAATATTTGTTGTCTTTGCTTTTAAAATCCCTTAAATAATATTTGCAACAGAAATTAGTACATGATGTGCTTATTAGAAACATGCTTCGCCAGACCGTTATTAATGTCTTTTTTTCGCATACAACGAGGATTTAGGGCTTTGCGGCGAATGCATACTTTTTCACGTGGAAATAAAAACTGAGGGTAAAAGTGTAAATGTATCATCAAATTAATAAAGCGTTTAGACAGTGGTCGTTCATGCATTGCACCCATAAATATGGAATGTACGTGACTTCAGCATAACAAGGTGGCCGACAAAATACCTTGAACGAAGCAATAATCCCACACATGCTACAATTTTTGTAATTTTTTAATACGTTTGGTAGTACATCAGTATTTACAGTAGTATCCGTATATTTTACAACCCTACAGTATATTACTAGGCTTACGCAAGTTGTTAAACTTATCCAAAAAGTTAAAAAAAATGTTAAGAAGCAAAAGTTCTAGCCGACATTTCTATATCATTTATTATTGTTATTGTTTCGTAAAGTTACTAAGGGAACACTCTAAGCTAACATTTTTTAATACCTAGACAGCCTACATTTTATTTGCAATTAAAAAAAACTTTGAAAATGCCGTCTGCGTTTCGACTAATTAGATTCTCTATCATGAGTTTTAACCAACATTTTCATACAGAAATCTTCTGTAATTTCATAAATATGTGTTTCAAATCAAAATATAACACTAAAAGCTGGAGAGTATCTCCATAAGAGGGGATGTTCCTTCATGGTTTTGGTTCCCCGGATTAAAAAAGGCGCCACAGGTGTGGGACTGTGCATTTAGGACAACACTGCTGAACTCAAAAGTCAAAACAAAACTTCAATTATTTTTCTCCTTCTCGGCTTGAACAATAAAGCTGCACATTTTTTATGTTTTTTCTCCTTCCACTGGTGACGCTGGCTAGGAATGCTAATTAGACGACCGCAATCTGCACTCGAATCACGCGTTAATTAGCATAAATGCAATCATTGCAAATCGCTGCCTTTTGCACTGCCGCAGTTTTTTTCAAAAATTTGTTGCGGATTTCTTTTCTTCCTCAGAATTGGATTCTCGATTCATAATTATCGCGCGCGTCACCCTTTTCCTTTCGCTTCGCTGCTTGTTGTCACGATAGCGAAGCTGGGCATTCAGATGAAAAATATCGTGAACTTTGACCTACGCTGTGTGAATGTTATTTAAACGCATTTTTTATTTATCTACTTTTTTTTCACGTTTACCCAGTTAGATAGCGAAATCCGAATGAAATTTTTTCCACCGTGTCAAATTGTATCATTTGAAGGAAGAGCAAACATCGTGACGTAATTCTAATTACATGTAATACAATTCTTATAAGCCCGATTCACGTATTAGCTTAAGATGCGGCGTATTCCTACAACATGTTTTGGACAGTAGTGCCCATCGTTACTGTCTCGCTGCTCATTGTTCACTTATTCGGGATACGGTAGCAGTTCATTTGACCTAGACAATCTGGTCCATCTGATGCAATCTGTTTGTTTGGTATTTGTCGGCAGTCGTACGAAATGTATTTCCGCAGCTTGTCCAGGCATACCAATGAATTTTCATTGAATTTGCATGTTCTACGTTTCCATGCACGTTTCAGATAAGCGGGCTAAAGTTACATAATTAAAATGAAAGGTTACAGTTAGGTGTGTGGCAGTTTTACTCCCGATTTGCATGTAAACAGTTCATGTGGATCACGACCAGTAGTGCCCATCGTTATTGTGTGGCTGCACGAAAGTATCTGCGATAAATTCATTTACACGTACATGTATCTCGATTATTGCATTTAGTCAATACCCAACCAATTAAAATGTACATTATCTGAAATAGATAAAATTGAAATTCATACACCGTACGTGCATTTGCTAAAACATTTTTTGTTAATTGTTTTGACTGGTTAATTTTTGTTTTGTTTATACTTCATTTTAATTACAATTCGAAGTAACTAAAAACATTTAATTTTTATTTTTAGAAAAAATAAAATTATTATTTGTTTACTGATGGTCAAAGGGCTCATACGGCAGTTCAAATTCTTGGCACCTGACCAAAAGCGCAAATGAAAGTTTCATGCCCACCTGTAAATGCTTTTCAAAACTTGATGACAAGTTTACTATTTATACTGTTTAGTGTACAATAGAGCTGAGCTACATGTATATGCTAAACGGCCTGGAATAAAATAGTCTTCGTCCTTTTTAACTCGACTATTGAGCGCCTCAGGCATTAGCACCTACAAGAGAGGGTGGGGGAATGGAGTCACAGGGTTTGGTGTCTTTATGTACAAATTAAGTGAAAATTATTAAAATAAAAGAAATAATACGAAAAAAATTACAGGAAAAGATAAATTGAACAGAATGATTACTT
>JAQIXS010006139.1:0-11284 GCA_034700785.1 Rossiulus vilnensis
CAGTTTTTGAGTTTTTTGAACAAATTTCCCTAACCACCCTGACCAATGTTGCAAATGTATGACATGCAAATTCAAGGAAAGTCACATGACAAATAAAAATATGAATTATTTTAAATTTTTACAGACCTAACTGAGTATGCTATCTCTCAACTTTGGTACTAACCAAAACAGTAACTAATTACAATAATATTGCAGCAATGGTGTTCTACTGGATTTGTTATATGCAGGCTACTGTAAATTATAAATACGCATTTTAAAAACATACAAAAACGTTAGTTGTCCTTCGATTAATAGATGGCATCAAAGAGAATAAATATGGTAACAATAAAACTGCTAAAAACAGGTAAGTAATGTCAATATCATGTCTTTAAACTTTGATTTCAGTAGACGCCTTAAACTATGTGTAAGAAAAAGTAGAATTGATATGTGAAGTGTCCCTGTTCTAACGATAGTTGATTTAAACGAAATGTGTATAGGCCTACATGTATATTTATCTGAAATAGTTTTTCCAGAGCACTGATATTGGATCCGAATAAGCTGAGTTCCACAAGTGGTTTATAATGAGTAATCCTTGGCCAAAATTCTTGGCAATGGCTGAGATGAGTGAATGATTTGTTTGAAAATGAGTTCAAAAGGGTATCCTTTTATTTCGGTAGTCGGTATCTCACAATGGAAGTCACAACCAGTAACCAGTTCGTGAGAAAATCTACCGGGACACGAAGAGTAAACTGCCATATTTTTTGTTCAAATTTAATCGACCCCACTATGAAACCATGAATCGGAGTCACTCGAAAACCTACAATTCGGCTTGCATCTTGAGAATCCCTCATAAAACTTCCGCCACATTGGACTAACAGGATGCAGGTAGGAGAAATTTCCCAAATTAACCCCACCCCACATCAAGGGAGAATTAAAATTCGCATAACCCATCTATGTCAAGCGAGTTTTTATGGCTTACAAGGAAAATAATGACCGAGGTGTTCAGGTGGGCACAATCAGCTGACTCCAGTATGCGTGCCAAATACTGGGTAGAGTACTGCATTACGCAGCGGGTGAATCATGGTCGATATACACCTGCCTATCTAACTGATAAGTGAGAAATGTGCTGTAACGTCAATTTGATGGCCAATGAAACGAAATGCATTGATAATAAGATAAATTCTCGAGAGGATGTAAAATTAGTTATCGTCAATTTGTTGCTCAATTGAGCATTTTGACGAAAATAATCGAGATACTCCTCAATTTACTTTCACGCGCAAAACGTGTCATACATGACTTAGAACAAAAAAATTATAATGGTACCATATTTCATTCTCCCAACGTTAAGACGCCAGTAACCATTGGTGGAAAGCTAAAACAATAAGAAACGTAAATGGTCGTTTACAAAGAATGTGTTTACATGGTCGATTTCATTAACAGAAGGTAAATTCGCTCTTGACTTTCACACTGCAAAAAGGGAATAATTATGTGAACAGAGTATGTTCTGAGATTCTCATAGGCCTATTCTGAGAAAACAAATCCTAGGATTCATCCTGTGATCTTGATAAATTTATCAAGATCACAGTGATGAAAATACACGTTAGTTATGGCTTCAAACAATAATTCTTATTCTCGTTAAGGTACTTAATTGTTTCAGCATAATTATGACCATCACAATTCAATGGATTCAATATTGACAAATTCAACTTAGGCTATGCAATGCTATTTTAATACACCGATTAGAACTTAATGAGGGTTATAAACACGCAAAATGAGAGCTACATCTTGAGTTCCATTCAATCCAATGTTAGTTAATGTCACTAGGTTAATAACAGCCTAGATAAAGAATTTAAGCCAAAGTAAACAGTAGTCTACAGAAATCAAACGATCGTACTTGGCAAGCTTTCAGACACCACAACCAGAGCTTTTACGTGCCTATCACATGGTCGAATTTCTGTAAAACAATACTGTAGATGCCAGTTTACACAAAGAAAAGCACAGTACAGTACCAGGGTCAAGTAAAGACAATAAGAATTGTTGTTGAACTAGAACGTTGCCAGAATATCAATCCCGCTAAAGTTGAATGTATGTTCAAATTGGCTTAATAGTAAATAACCTAGGCCCACATATTGCATACATAAGTGAACTCAGGAATTAGACCAGGTCATGTTTGACGTGCTATTTCACAATCCAAAAATCGTTAATTACAATGCGACACTTGAGTGTGACTTGGAATTTAAATATAGGCTTAGGATAGCGAGTTGCATTTAATGAATCCGGTTGAAACGCAAAACAAAGCACAAAATGTCAGAAAACATAAATAACCCATGACATTTTTTGTTTGTTTTTAAATTAAATGTACATTGACGTCTGACGGTCAATAAACTGTCACCGAATGTTGAAATGTTTACGAGCCACAAAGTCCGACTTTCACCCACAACCAAGGCGACTCAAATCCACCAAAAAAACGCAGAAAAATGTGTATTTGATCTTTGTTTGAAAGCAGGATTTGGGGGGGGGGGGTAATAACGGCTACGCTAAGCTGTTGAGCCTTGGACAAAGGGCAGGGGAAAAGGCTAGTAGGACAGGAAACAGCTGACCAGATCTAAAACCATCACAAGACGAAACATGGGAGGTTTGACGCCCAAAATATAGCTTAAAACACTTTAAAATTGTTCCCGCAAAGAGTACAGCATTCAGAGTCTTTATAAAGGACAAAACCGCTAAAGGGCGTATTCAAACAGAGTGAGTCTTAACCCGAATTCCTTTACAAATTCGAATGTTCCCATTTGACCGTTCTATTTTTAACCTTTCCCTACGATTGCAAATCAGCAATCATGTTCGCTAGCTAAAACCATTATTTAAGGAATTTCAGACGGAATAAGCGGCTTACCTTTAAACAAATAGTCGTATTCATCGTCCCGAGTTCCCATTGTTTACGAACTAAAATAAGAAATAATGACGACAGTCAAAACAACCTTCCGGAGAAATCCAATCAAGGAGTCGCAATTAAGGTCGCTCTGGGCCGTTAATCATAGGTCGAATCCGAGCGATACTTAACGCGTTAATTCGCTAAACGTTTCACAAACACCCGATTACTATCAGATAGTCGAAATAAATAAGCACGTATCCGATTTTACCGGATTTTTCGGGTCCAGTTTTCGGCGAATATTTCGAGCCTCCAGGAAAATGGCGACCGTTAGCAACTCCTCAAACGCCCATCAATGACTGTTGCAATCAAAAGCGCTTTACCTAACGGCTATTATGCAAGCCGCCTTCCTAGCGGGCATAGCTTCAAACACAAGGCGCTAATTTCAAATTAACAATGAAAATGATTTTTGATATTCACCTGTTTGCCTTATTTAATTTTCTTTTAAATGATTTAACTAGACCATGCTATTAGAATAGTTTCTATTTTTTGGTTTCGAACACATTGAAATGAGCATATATGAATTATTGCAACACTATAGTCTTGTTTATAAAGACAACACAATTTATGCATTTAGTTGATTTACCAATGAAACTACCGCAACAGAGAATCTGAAGAAAGACGTTGATAAAATATATATTTTCTTAATATTTAATTCTGCAGGCAACGAGTGAAAAAAAACACAAATCAATAGAAACTAAAAATTTCTTTACACCACTGCGTCTTGAACAAAGCTGAAATAATCTGGTTGGGACATGAATTCGTTCTCAAAGTGTTGAAAATCAAAATAACTAGAATTTGATTTATTGCAAATCAAAAGTAGTGACATGTTCTTTTTTTAAGATGTTATTGAACCATCAAGTCATCAATCAGTGGCTTCCCTTCTTCAGTTTAAATATTTCGAAAGTTTTCCTTTCTCTTAAAACAATTGTTCCCACAAATTTCTATTCGTCATTTTGGCACACATGGAAATTATTTTACATGAATTATTTTACAAACAGCTGAGTCGTCAGCGCTAAAGGGAAAACAGTGCAAACAATCAAAACATAATTTTCACATAATAAATAAACTCTCTATAAGTACTTTTCAGACCTTGTATGAACAAAACCAGAAGCAAAAAAAATAATTTGGCACTGCCGAAACGAAATGTCTACGTTTAAATTAACTCGCTATCATTATAACGAGTAGAATTTCCATTGCACAGCAATATCAAAAAACTGCCCGCCACTTTATCAAGTGCCAGTAACTTGGCGAGTGGCAATTTGTTCAAGCAACAGATAAAAAAATTGCTCCTCTTCTTCTCCAACTTGCTGAAGCTCTTCTGCTATAATCTGCTGCACTTCCGTCCTCTGGTCAATGTTCTGATTCTCTGCAATACCCTGAACATCTGTTGGCCTTTCCTCGATTTCCATTGGGTCTTGAAGCCTCTCATCAGCCAACTGCGCTTCTTGTGTAAGGATTTGTTCTTGAGCACCCGCCTGTAATGTCTCCAGTATTTCCTTGGGAGGAACTGTATCACCATCGAGGACTTCTACAACCAGATACATGTAAAGAAACGAACAATTAGTTTTGTTAAAAATACTGCTGATTGGTGTTACACTCACACCTCACTTTACGGCTTATATAGGTTCCAGAAAACTTCACTGTATAGCGAAACATGTTTTCACATACAAATTTCATTTTTAAAGTTGTTGGCTAAAATATATACATGTAAACTTTATTGAATTTCCAACTAATATTCCATCACACAGTTTTAAATAAGAAAAACAAAATTGACAAATAAAAATACTTAACGAAATGCTTAAATGGAGTCTTAGATCTCTAATGACAAATTTACTTTTAACCGGCAGAAAAATAACATGTATCAAGTTTGACTTCTCTCCCCCAATGGAACACCGTTCTTCAGGGTTACACCAATAAAACGTGTGAAAAAAATGAACGCTGGAGATTCTAGTGATCCCCTTCATATGCCTGAAAGACCAATGCACTTCCATGTCTATATATTAGAAATATCAGGTTTCCATTTTTTGACCATATAATGAAACAGGTGTGTGTATAATTAATTTGAATAAAATTACTGTGATAATCACCTTGAAATTCAGTTTCGCCTTTCCCAGATGACTTCCATTTCCGTAGGCATGACTCGCTTGGCAGGCAGAAACTTTTCCTTAAAAACCGATAAGCCTTCGGCGAATGCGAGTGCAAAGTGTGAGCAAATTGTCGGAGTTCCACCGAGTATTCGGCTTTTTTGGGGTTTTTCACTCCTCCCGCTTTCAGCTGCATCTTGTTGAGCGTCAACGAGTCCCCCGTGAAGTATTCCTCCAGAATATTCATATCTCCTTGATCACTCAGCTCCTTTTGCTTATCTTTGAGTTCCTTTATAGACTTTTCCAGCCTGGCTATTTTTGCATCCCGCCTCCTTATGCTGTTCGTACACGCTTTCAGTTTCTTTCTCAAGGATTCATTCTTTGCCTCCAGGTCGGCATATTTGAGCTTGTATTTCTCCGATGTGGTGTCATTGTCAAAGTAATTGTGCTCAGCTGGCATATTAGTGAGCGTGCCAGGGCACGTAGGTGGGCTTTTGTGCAGGTCAACAGGTTCTATAGGCTCTATCTTGCGCTTTGGGATTTTCTAAACACCAAAGATGGAATATTGGTACAATAAATTAAATGTACACCACTATGGCGCACATCCTTTTCGTTAGATAAGTTCATTTGAATGCTGTGGCCTTAAATAGGTTACGGACATTTCAGATGATTTCTACATTAGCAGAAAAATTTCTCCTTAGACGCTACCGTTATTATTTTAAATTGTCAAGGGCTTACTTAAATCGCCTACTCGTATGTGAATAAAACGTACGACACAACTCAGTTCTGTCTAAGAACCTCTACGGAATGCAAAAACTTATCTACATATTGCGTCAATATTTAACACTGGTAATGGGAAAGTTTGTAAAACTTTTTGGTCACCTTCTGCAGATGTTCAGGATAGTTGAATATGGTGGGGAATGCGGATTCCCTGAGCTGCTTGTAACCGGTGACTGAAGGATAAAAGCAATCCGGGGTAAAGTGTTCTCCGCATATCACGCTGTGCTTCGAAGGTACAAAGTTTTCCCTCATCACTGCAGCCAGCCAAATCTTCAGCATTTTCACGTTTTTGAGTGGAAACCTATTCGCACGAAACCAGTTATAACAACTGTTTTCACTTGTGTCAAAATCGAACGTTGTCACTACACTTTAGATTCTTACTTGTGAAACGACACTTTCTTCTCGGAGCTGTGCCTGTTGTTGCAGCCGTACGCCGCGCAGCACATCACCATTTTCGAAGTTCACAGGGGAAAATTACGCATAAACTGATTTCAAATGAAATGCCAAACTACTGACCCAATTCAAGATGGCCGAGTCCGTTCCTTCATGCACATTTCATGGAAAGCAGCCTTGCTCATGCCATTTTTTCCAGCCCATTCATCGCTTTGCTCGGTTCAGATTCAATTAACAAACATGCCAACATCTACCGCGTGCAATGATACGATTAAAATGTTAAGCTAATGAAATTAACTTGAGACAGCAAATTGATAATCGACAAGTAACCAAAGGAGGTAAAATCAAACAATCTAAATTTCTAATCGAACATTCGAAGTGGAAGATTTCAAAACGGCGCTCTGGTTAAAAGCTTTTCAGTCAGCCCTTACCTTGAGCCTAATCATGTAGGATCGTCCAATAATCTCAAAATAAACGTCAAATTTAAAATTTTTTGTCGTTTTATGTAATAATTTGCCTTTGAAATGATTTTGGTTGGCACCTCTTAACGCTATTTTTGCAATTGGATAAAATGCAAAAAGAAATATAAAGAAAATTTGGTAAAGATTTCGTAAACAAAAAAATTCATTTTTTGTGCAATCATTAAATTTGTTTTTAAAAATATACTATTTTTCATGTAACAGAGCAAAATGCGCTTGCTTATTTTATATTTCCTTTTCGGGAAGTTTCCCGCATTTTCTCAAGTATTAACAACTTTTACCACGTCCATGTTTCTCAGCAGTGCAAAGTTGCAAACAGTACATGTACATCATCCCTTTATTTAATATTAGACATAAATACAGTCATACTTCAAATTAGAAAAAAATGCTTTTTGAATAATTTGCATGTCTTGGTAATGTTTTCCCCAAACTTTAGACTATCCAAAGCTTCTGATGTCACAATGAGAAACTATTCACTTTATTCAGTGTTTTATGCCAACTTGACCATTATTACATAGTCCAATGTAAATGTATTCTCCTTTATTTAATTTTAAGTTGATCTTCAAAAAAAAAGGAATTACAGCAGCAATTGTGAAACAAATCTTTAAATGTCGATGCCCTAAATGCCTTTATGTACACTATTATTAATATATATTTGTCTATTTATAGTGAATAGAAATTCTGAGGAGCTTGCACTTGGCATGTTTTTGACTCTTGGCACAGATGTTGCAATTAGGATGAAGAGTGAATTAACCATGGTCAGTCTTTTCCGGTTTCGTTTCCGTTTAGATCAAAGTGATAGCAAACTCCTTCACTCTATCAAATATCATCCCATCAAACAACATAAAAAGAGGAATTTTAATTAAAATTTCCATAATACGCCGAGTTTACATGTAGAAATGTACATGTAAATTATTTATTTTTTGAAAACCGATAGATGATTATGTGTTTTTTTTAATTTTCAGCTCCCTTTATTTCTTTTAGATTCCAAAAATCGAAACGTTTATCATATTTTTAAATTTAATTTGTAATTTAAATGTAAATTATATAGAAAATGTAACTAAGCACCTCATAATTTTACTTTCGTTGTAAAAATTAAAAATCTGCACACGTAAATGAATGTAAATGCATTTTTCTTGTTAATCGATAAGCTTTCCCTCCACGATATATTTTCTGTGAAGAAAACTTGTCAAAAACTCATTTGCCACTGTCTGTTTTTATGCTATAGCGGCCATTACACGTTTTCAATTTTTTTCCAGCAAAATTAAATGAGATATGACAGAGCTGTTTAACCAAAGAGCGAAAAGTGAGATCCCTTTTTTAATTTTGGGTTTAATCTAAGGAACTCATTATAAACCGAGAAATTTCAGCTTTTTAAAACGAAAACGAGTCCCTGGGGGCGCAGTGGACCTCACGAAGCGACTATTAAACCCGTCCAGATGTTAATGAAAAAGAAATATTTTAAAAGGGTCTAAACAACACGTTGCGATAAAAAAACATAATTGGCCATGGGCCAGACTTGCCAAATTTAAACCTGTGACAATCCAAGTTTAAATTATTCGCTTTCACGACGAGTGAAACGAAACATCTCTCACTAAGTTGCGCTCGCACTTATCAGATATTACAACCAGAAAAATGCTTTTGAAAATGCTCGTTTTAACGTCTTTCTTGTGTCCTTTGGTGACAACAGCTGAAGGCATATTTGAAAAAACAGCGGATGAAAAGCAAATGCAACAATTTCTCGATTGGTACAGCGAAGAAATCATGAAAGTGGAGCATATGCAGGCCCTGGCAGAGTGGAAATACAGGACCAACCTCACAGAACACAACGAAAAATTAATGGTGAGTAATTAAAACCTGATATTGGCATTCGAATAATTTTCATTCATGACTTGGTAATTGGTACCCAAGTACCGATTTAAATAGCATCCAGCAGAACTTTGGAAATTATTTAAGAAAAAGTTACCAAAATTGTTAAGAATATGTCATGCTTTTCTGAAAGATTTGCATTTTGCCTACAAATACAAATTTTCATCAAGCATTCATATGCACTTCGGAAAGATTTGCATTTTGTCAAATTAATTCTGTTGGTTTTTTTTTATAACAAGATTATAAGAACAAACTGATGCTGATGGCCATTATCAAGCATTTTCATTACAGGTGAATCTTGGTAATGTTCTCAAAAATAATATGTTAACAATAAATACTAATTTTAATCAAGCATTTATAGGATTTTCCGAGTGAATAACATTTTGTCATATTAATTTTAAAGCATTTTGCTGGTGGTTTGCTGGTTGCTAAGAATAAATAATAATTTGCATTAAGTATTTATATTTTATCCACACAAGTAGATGAAAAACTTTGTGGTCTTTCAAAAAAAAAACTTCACAAATTCGATGGAATTTTTATTCAGGGTTACCCCAGAAAAAATAATTTCAATTTCCCTGACATCTCCCTGATATTTTCAGTTTTGCGAACAAATTTCTCTGATCATCTTAACCAATGATGTAAAATTAATGACGCTTGCAAATCGGTACATAATGTCAGTAGCGTGGCTTAACCATGATGGCCATAACCTGAATTTAATTTCGTGACTTTTTATGACTTCTTATAGTCTCTCAGTTCAAGTTTTAAGGATTTAAAAAAATAAAACATTGCGCAATTTTTTGTTTCCAAATTTGCTTTGTGCATAGTGACCACTAGCTTCGCCAATTTATGTGCGCTGACCAATGGTAGCAGAGACTGTTTTTAAAGAGGACAAGAGCACACAAATTCAGTTTCTTTGATATACGGCGTTTCTTTTAATTAGGAAATTTCTCAGAATTTTTGTATTAAATTGCAAGGTAAAATACCGTATTTGTAACCCAATTTTTTAACATTTTCGCTTACGGTGTCCATAAAATAAAAAAGTAGGTTCTGGGTGCGCCTCTGATGGATGTTTAGCTTTTTATGCAAAGTTTAATTGACTGCATATGAATATGAATTAAACACCGCATTAAGAGCAACATGTTTTTTTTGGAATCCATACGCATGCAAAGTAGCCGAAATAAATCAATTTAGCATAATTTCTACAAACCGTGACCTTGAAAGCACTTAAGCTTAGGTCTTTTCCTTGCCAAGATCTTTATTAACTCATGAATTACTTATTCAAACAAATTAAACTTAAACGTCATATGTCTAGGCGTGCGCATGCGTCTTGCACACAACCTACAATTTAAATTAACTATCGAATTTATGCATTTTG
Source organism: Rossiulus vilnensis (assembly GCA_034700785.1). NCBI lineage: Eukaryota > Metazoa > Arthropoda > Diplopoda > Julida > Julidae > Rossiulus > Rossiulus vilnensis. The sequence goes on from JAQIXS010006139.1 coordinate 9,892, forward strand.
TGAAACATTTTATACAATCATTTCCATAAATTGTCAACATATTTAACGTACATGTAGCTTATTTTATGTGACCTGTAGGCAGGTATATATCTTGACTTTAAATAATCATAGACTATTTTGTCATTAAAATGTGAATGTGATTCGCTGCAGATTTATAATTTTGGCATTTCTTGCAGATCGAACAAGAAATGCGGGGAATAGAATTCAGAAAATCTGTCTACAAAAATGCATCCAGGTTTGACTGGAAAAACATCGAAAACCAAAGTCTTAAACGACAGATGAGAGTGATTCTTGATGCTGGAAATACGGTTTTAACAAAAAAAGAAATGGAAATGGTAAATACAATTTTTAGAAGAATAAGATTTGATAATTTTACATACATGTACCTGTATTTAAGTAAAAAATATATAATGTAATTTTCCAGCGATTTTGTTTTAATTGCTACATAATAAAATATTTAGCAGCAATACAGTCTTAATGCTGTTTGAAAACTTTCAGGGTTTATAATAAAATTTAGTTGATAAAAAAAGTAAACGAAAATTACTTACATGTAATTGTAGACACGTATATTTATACTAAATGTTAGTATTTCCAATATAACTAGTTTTCCATTGTTTTATTATCTGGCAATCCTAATAATAAAGAAGGAGTGTATTAATATTTCATTTTATATCCACAGCAGTCAAACAATTCATCCAGCAGCTGACAACTGATATTTTTGAAAAATTCATATTTTGACTAAACACTTTAAAAAACTTAAGTGCAGATGGGAATGAATGAATCATACTTTCTACTAAAACGATTTTTAAAAATACACGCAAAAATTTCACAACATGGATGTATAATATTATAAGGTGTTTACTAGTGAATGTATTTTCCATTAAAAACATTTGATTAAAAAAATATCAGCGACCGTTAAAATTTTTTAAATCCAGCTCGGGAAAAATAGATTATATCTTTTTTAGAAATATACATAAAAAATTCATAACATGGACACTTAATTTTATAGGGCGTTTACTAGTGAATCTAATTTATATAAAAGGATTTGATTTTTTAATAACAAAAATATCAGAGATCAGCAGAATTTATCCTATAAATAATATTTTTTAATAAAATCATTTTTTAAAAATACACGCAAAAATTTCACAACATGGATGTATAATATTATAAGGTGTTTACTAGTGAATGTATTTTACATTAAAAACATTTGATTAAAAAAATATCAGCGACCGTTAAAACTTTTTAAATCCAGCTCGGGAAAAATAGATCATATCTTTTTTACATAACATTTACATAACATTCATAACATGGACACTTTAATTTTATAGGGCGTTTACTAGTGAATCTAATTTATATAAAAGGATTTGATTTTTTAATAACAAAAATATCAGAG
>JAQIXS010006140.1:0-11283 GCA_034700785.1 Rossiulus vilnensis
GTCAGATCAATTAATCAGGGTTGATTGAGCGAATGTGCCTTTCATGGCAGACTTCCAATTTTCATATATGTATACAGGTTCATTATAAACACACATAGCAAATTCTGTGCTTAACTGTACGTTTAACGACTCGTCAGCTGGTGGCGCCATCTAGATATGTGCCGACATATTAGGGCTATCAATATGCCGTGGAATTGCATGCAAATCGCTTGTGACCCAATTTTTGAACAATTCGATACACGTATCGGTGTTTAACTCTTCTTTTCCTTGTCCACATTCACTGCATGTTTCATATATGTTATTTTTAAACCAATTAGTTTGGCTGAGTTAATTTTAGGTTTTAGGCATGGGGGTGGGAGGGGGTATTGATCGATATTTACTTACAGTATAGATATTACGTCTTAAATACAGTTTCGTTTGTATGTGTCGGGGCTTTGTATGTGTTTTAGATTCTGTACGTTTTTAAGGGACTCTGTCGAGATATAATTCAAACTTAATCAACTCTTTGGCAGCATGCAATAAGTGCAATAATTACTGAATAAGACTGAGACACAAAAGGATGTTTACCATGCAAAAAACACATTATTGCCTTAAATGCATATCGTAATTCTTAAGTTTAATTTTCTCGGTATGGTCTGAGTTACTGTTTTATAATTTGAAAATATTCCGTTTACATGTGTTTTCAAGTTTAATATTTTTTATAAATAAACGGGGCATTTTCAAATTATAAAAAATGTATACCTTATAGTGGACGTCCAACTTAATACTATAGGGAAAATAAATTTAGCAATTACAAGTATTTAAAAAAGGTTGTAGATCACCAATGACAAATATGAATATCATGACCTCAGTGTGCACCTTTTACTACTAAAAGAAAGTAGCACGCAACCCATAAATAAGTTTAAATCACGAAAAAGATATGACAGTACATCAATTATAATTGATGGCTTACTATTTTGCGTAAGCGTGCACATGCTTTAGATTCTTTAGAAGATGCCCTAACCCTAATTTATCTTATGATGATGGTATGAAGCGACTTTTGAAGCACCCTGTATACCTGATCGATTGATTGATGGCTAATTTCTTAAAGGGAAACGACCGTCATTATTATTCACTTGCAAGGAGGTCAGTCCGAATTTCATAAATATGACAATTAAGCACACTAACTGTCATACGGCCAAATTTATATCTGTTTATTGGAGGACGAAACATTCAATTTTTATGGTTCACTGTAATTTTAGATGATAATTAAATGTGCTTTATAGGCCTCTGACGAAAGGGATATTCCCTGCGTTTAACGAATGCTCCAGTTACGGTCATTAAGGCTGTAAGTTTCCAAGCGGGGTACACGTTTATATAATAAGGATTTCAGTGAAAACATCCCCGGCATACTGTGAAAAATGGCAATACCAACGGGCCCTTTATTTCGGGAAAATGTCGGCAAAAAACGCGCTACGTTCTTAGGCCTTACGGCTGTGAATGCCCAATTCAAGATGGCTGCCGACAAGGTAAAAACAATTTTCTTAAGGAAACGTAAGGGGAGGGAAGGCTGGGTTTTAAGTAGCTTTAGGTATTTTTAATTGATGCCATACCAATATGTTAGGTACGTGTTTTGGTTGGATTGGTGGTATTTTTCTTTCAAAAGTGATTTAGTGGCCGACATAGCCTGGAATTTTCGATTTACTCAAAATGGTCCCCGTTGTGTTTTCAATTCGAAAAGTTAGTTAAATTCGGCGTAGCTTCGCGTTTATGGACGTTGGTTTTCGACTCGGGAAACCTAGTGGGAAATTAAGATTTGAATAAAATGTCTGAGATGGTCTGAAAAAAAAGTGTAAGTGCCGCGTTTGTGCAGCGGGCCAATTGCTGAGCATTTTCATAAATCGGTTTTTGTGAACGCAGAAAAATCCGTGCATTTTTATTGATCGTGAAAATGGTGAATGAAATCTTTTCGTATAAGGCTTTGGTTTACATGTAATTACTTGGAGGAAACTAAATGGATGCATTAATTATTTTGGAAATGATATAGGCTAGGTTGCTTTTACTCATTTTACATTTGTGTGGCTGAAGCCGAATTCAGAATCATATCAGGTTTGAGCAACGCTGTTTTTTTTAGCATTTTTTCCAAATATAATGTACATGTACATGTAGTTGAACCCTAAGATGGTAGGCAAAAAACGATGTCCCAGAATCATCTGCTTGTAAAATAATCAAATCATGATTATTTTTTTAACTTGCTCAGAACAGGTTGGTTGAAAGTTATAATAAATGTGTATACTCTATTTGCCAATATTATTTATTGATGGTAGATTTGGTTCTGTTTTTAATTGGCAAGCTTCGTCATGCTTCGTTAAAAATTCATTAGCCATTAAAATAATTTTACCGAAGGTAACATATACGTAATCGCTTTTTAAATTTTGAAAGTTATACACGTAGGGGCGTTTAATATGCATGAAGAAATGGGTTAAGGCTATCAGTCCAATTATGTGATTATTTATGTGTTAGTCAGCTTACTATGGCAATTTCAGTTGGAGATCCACATGTCCAGAATATGATTATTACAGTCATACATGTCAATCCCTTCTAGTTTTAGCTCAAACACCAAAACTACGACTAAAATATACTCTGCATGAGATTAGCGAATTCAAATTTTGGAATAGCATCAACGTTTTGGGACAACATGCGAATGTTATATGAATGTCTTGTATATTATTTACATGTGTGCATTGCATTTCGCATACATGTATACGTTAAAATCAGAGTGCACAGTATGTATATTTTAGCTGAAAAACTGCTCTTTTTCTCCGTAAGATACAGTTATTAAAGTCGGCTGGATCGAATAGAGTTGCCTGCAATGCAGGTATCTTAAATAATACCATTTATGTCTTGATACCCATGAACAATCGTTTCCTTTCTAAGCCCTAGGTGCTTTTATCCCCGGGACGCCATTGGCTCTTTTCTTAATTCGCTTTTCTTTTGATTTTCCCCTTAGACGATTTTTCGTCTTAATTCGCACCCTATCATCTCGGCTTTAATTAATTTATACGCGATTAATTGGACTGTTTGCAATATTACATAGTGGGGACAGAGTTTTATGAGCGCCTGCGCTGCTTAACTAGTTTCCTGAATTATTGCGTTTGTTGGCCGTGAACGGATTGCGACATCTCTGATCAGCTTAATCAGCGTTTAAATCTGCGTTTGGATAATGTCGCTTTTATGCAATTGGTTCACTTTGAATTATAAAAACCCTGGTTAGTAGGTATAAATGCATGAAATCTGGTTTGAATTAACATGAACATTTGTAATTTAAATGTATTTTCTTATATTAATTTTCGACATTTAAATTCGTAATATTAATTTGTTTATTACTGCATTGTAGTTAAAGAATTGATCGAAGTCAAAATACGCCTAGTTCGAAATTTACGTATTTGCGTCTGAAATGAGGCCATTTTCTACCTGGGGTAAGCAAGGGGATCAAAATTCTATTCCAATTATTCAACAATAGTTGTCACATAAATATGACTGATTTTGAAACTAATCATTCAAAATATCTCATCTGCATCATATAATTATATCATACTAGTGACCCATTAATTTTATTTTTTTGTTTCTTTTTTTAGCACTCTTTTTGAGAAATAAGTACCAAAATGATGAATACTTGCAGTGTTAATTGAGGCTAAATTTTGTGAATTTTCCGAGTTTTTGATAAACAGACAAATGTAAATTTATGCTTAAGTTATGTTAAGTTATGTTTTATAAAAATAATGGCAGTCTCTGTGAAAATAGCTAGATAAACATGTAGTTATGGAAATTTCTGTTTTTCCTTCAATTTAAAGGTAGGCCTATCTATAGGCTATTTACATAATACATAACTATACATAACATTGAAAAATAATTTAGCAATATCTTAAATACCGTAGGCTTATATACGTGACAAGTTTATACATAAATGGTTTTTTTTCTGAAGTTACGTGTTTTAACAAACTTTCCATATTTTTTTTTAAAATTCCCTTATTAGACTAGGCTTAAAATATGTTCATATTTGGATATTCAGTTTTGCTTAAGAATATAGGGCCCTCTATCCTCAAATGCTAATAATGACCTTGTGTATAGGCCTATCGATAGGCATCCGTATAAATCCGAATTCGTAAAATGTGTAAAGAATTGGAAGGCAATTTATGCCCAAATAAAGCACCTAGACTTTCATAAATGACAACTCGGTATGCCAGAAATATTTGATATTTTTTTCTGAAAATAGTTTTCGCTATCAAAACGAGCACGATGTAAATAATAAATAAAGTTGAAACATTTCTAACATTTCATGGCTTATGAACTACCAAATGCCACGAATGTAATAAAAGAGTATTTTTCAAAATGGTTGACTGAAACTCTTGCATGCAGATCAAATGAATCGCTGATTAAGCATCTTAATTTGTAGGCCTACAGCTCAAGTTACCATTTGAGGTACATGTATATCCAGATCAAGAAAATGTTGTTATTAATATGATAAATTATTATGATAGACATATTGCAAACATTATATTTCTACTTTTTATCATTACAATTTCACCACACATAACAATCCATGCACGATGGATGAAATAGAACCATGCATGAGCAATTAAATTTATCACAAGGCATTATCACCTTCCTTTTTCAGAACTAAACGTTAAATTCTAAGGATATATATGCTTGTTCTCTGATCAATTTATGATTACTATATTCTTGTACATTATTCCAAAATGTACTTGTAAATATGAGTAATTGTTCACAAGTTATTATTATTTTACTTAATGATCATGGAATGTTCAGCATGCTGTTTTATAAAATGTAAGTCAAATTTTAAATGTTGTTTTGGGATTCATATTTTAAGGGGTAGAGAACATTTCCAGCAATGTTTCGTGTAATATTGTATCGTTAATTTTGAACACTGTAAAAGATGAGAATTGTGCATTTCGCCAAACATAAAAAAAGGAAAATATGGCAAATACTTACGTGTATTTTCTCGATTAAATCCGCCGATTATGGAATAGTACACGTGGCAAATGAGTTTATAATCCAAATTTAATGCAGCTCAAACGTTTAGTTGATAAAGACTTACGTGTTTACATTTTCTTATCCTGAAAACACACGTACTAATTTATGCATGTTGCTTCGCAAAATAATCGATAAAATGGCCTTTATAATTATTAAGAGAATGCGAAGGCAAACTTGGTTTGAAACCCAGTATGTGCTTGTATGAGCTCTTACAGATTCTCTGTTGCTTTACAGCAAAGGGTAAACAAAATGAGGTCCTTATAAGTATGTTTTCCCAGAAGTCAGTAACCCCTTTTGGGTTTTTTTTCTTACTGGTATGGACAGCATCGGCGGTGAATCCTTTGGTGTCAAAAACCTTTTCGGATGAACTTTAGGGGGCGAACCCTTTCCTGTAGTTTAAGATTTTTTTGCGTTAAAAACCAACATTTATTGCATTGGTTTTATTGCGCTTTTTGTAAACGCAATTGCATTGTTTTGTCTCCGTTTTCATGGAATTCATTGTCCATTCAGGTAAGATTCGAAAATTTATTATTTGTAAGTCGATTTGGAATATCTGAGAGCTGTGTGCTTTGATAGTTGACCAGCGTCCTGTCATGTCAATGCATGCATACAGGGAATGCATGGACTGAATTTTCTACATGCATGATGACGTTATGCTTGGAGACAGTATTTGCACAAATTTAGAAGAATGAAATACACTCATGTATTCGATGATTTTTTTAAACTCATGTAACATTAAATGATTTAATACTAACCGTAAAAAATTAACGTTTTAAACAGCAGCTGTTGGTGCAAAATGCGATCTATTGATATTAAACTTTAGGCCTAAATCATTAAACAGGCAAATTCATAGCATTTTGAACTACAAATAAAATCATTCTGCATGCTTATAATACGGATGCACTTGCGTACACTTGTTCTGCAATATATTATGCCGTCTGCGATATCACGTGATTAAATACAGCTTGCTGATACTGACATTCTCGCGAAAGTATTCAGCATTAGCCTCTGTTAGATATAAACGTGTGCCAAAACGAATAGCAATTATTCAGAATTATTCAGTAGACGATATCAAAAAAATGTGGGAAATCCTCACTAGTGGATGAGTTAAATTTAGATGAACCTGATTTTTATTTAAGTAATTGAAATTAAAGCCTAGTGAGAGGGGCTTGTTTGTATCAAGCTGAGAGTTCATTTGAAAGATGAGAGCGGAAGTAACCTCTCGAGAACTCAACTCTTAAGTACTAACGGTACTTATAGTGCTATCAGAGCTGCTCCCGCGAGTTACTGAGCTCGCAAGTGGACAAACTCATCACAGTTCCAATCCGTTTCGAATAGTTGAGTTCTCTCACTTAAAAATACTTCCAGTGTAAATTGCTCAATGCAGGAAGTGCATGTCTGAAAGAACATGCAGTTTTATGCACATAGTACATAGTTAGGGGTTTAATAGTGTATATATAATGTTTATATAGCCTATATATTTAGTGCATACATATTGGATTCAAACAGCGATCAAATCAAATTCCAATGAATACTGCATGAATGTATTTATATGACTTAAATTTTGTTTCTTAAATAATACAATGAATAGCCTTGCAGGTAAAACTAAAATTTAAGAAGTTAAAAATATACAAAAGAAACAATTGTTACATCGTGAGCTGTAGGGTAGGCTAAATACACCGTAGTAGTGTAATTTCAAATGTGTTTGCAAAAAAATATTGCAAATAATTAATATCACAGGTTTCTTTAACATCATTGTCATCTGCAGTTTAAACAAACATATTTCAATACTCATTGTTCACATTCAAAATAAAATATTACATAGCTGATGACGTTACCATAGTGCCAGAAATAAAACTTATACAACTAAGGCTAGTATTTCACCGAAGTGAAGTGTAATTGCATGGTATTCTCAAAAATAGCAATTTATTCTGTTAAACAGCCAACTAGTCCCATAATTAAAAATAGGCCTTAAGTAAACATCATGATGATTTAGAATGCCCTTACATCACATACCCCATTTTATCCATGATAAATAGTGCGCATCATTATTTCAAAGAATAAAAGCTGTAAACTGAATTAGCGCTGAAATATTACTTCTTTTGGAGATATTTATTCTTTATTGGCTATAACCACTTCATGACCAACTGCATGTTAACTGATGTTGAAGCACATTTTAGAAATATAAAATCGGGTTATTCTATGTCGCCTTTAGGACTACCAATGCAAGGTATTTCGTCCTGTATTCTATATTACGATAGTTCTCAATATGCAGTTTCATTTATGTTGGCAAGCGCAGTACCCGATACGTACAAAATTTCCTAGAAATGTTTAGATTACGTGCCATAAAGCGCTTTCCCTCGAACTAATTAAAATTCAAGATGTCGTATGTGACATTGACGTCACAGCTTGTTCGTCGACTACTATTGGTCTCGTTTGCCTGTTTGCCCCTCCCTCTGTGGTGCTCTCGCCCATCATGATTGGCTGACTGCTTTCGGCAGACATAAACAATCCTTCCATGGTTTCACGTTCGACTTCGGCTGCCATTGCGATTTTCGAGACCTCGTGCAATTCGAAATTTTCAGTTGGAACAAAATAGCGTGTTTCGTTTTACACTCCAGCGTGCGCAACGCAGCAGTTTGGCGCTTTCTGTAGAAATTACCAACTTGAGAATCTGAAAACAAAAACAAACAAGGAATAAACAAAACTATCATCAGCTAGAGAAACCTAACTGAACAGATGTTCAAAACTTGAATTTCACGAAAATGAATTACAGTGGAAGCTCGGTTATCCGATATAGTGGGAAACAAGACTATCTCGGATAATCAAAAGTATAGTTAAAAATAGGTGCAATTGGTATAGAAAGAGCTTTTCTTAATACATGTACTGTATATGTAAAAATCAAAAATAGTTTATTATTAGTTTTGATCAGATTTTATGGTTTACAAGCAGCCCAATACACCTTAACGCTCTTCCCTTTCTTGTTATGATTCCTTTTCAATGATTATTTGCTCGAGACCTCGGTTAATCCGAGATTGCTTCACCTTGGTTAAGCCGAATATCGGATAACCGGTCCTCGGATAATCGAGCTTCCACTATATAATCGACCCTTAAATAACAAATTAATTGTAGTTTTGTAAGCATTTGTAAAATAAATAAAAAAATTTTATATAAATTAACTATACAGCAGTGATGGTTTGAAACGCACGCATCTTTTTTTTAACCTATGAGCCAGTATACATGTAGGCCTATGTAGTTTTGCCAAAGTCAAAATCAAACTTACGAAAGATTTTGGAAACTCAAAATGTGAATTATGACATTTATTTCTTTTTATATGAATCTGTTTGATTGTACTCTAAAATACAAATTGAATAATTTGGAACTTAATTAGATGGTTTCGTATGTATCATATTCATCCACAATAAATACGAAGTTGAGGAAGTGTGCTAATTTATCCCCCAAATTTATGCAGGCTCTTGTAACCGAATCTCAAAACTTATCGATAATTCAACTTGTTACTCAAAGAGAACTTTTATACTATGCATGCATCATAACCTCTGTGCCTGATTTACCCGTGTAGCTTATTTGGAAATATAATTTTCATTAGTGATATGAAGATAAGTGCACATTTTTTCAGGTTTATTATTTGACCTTCATGCATTTAAGAACATTTAATGTTGCTGAACGGTATACTTTAGTAGGCTAGACAAATAATTCAACGTTCTCCATGCAAATCTGACAATAATGAACTTGATAAAATGCGTTGTGTATATATTAGGTGTAATGGTTAACCGAACATATAGTAAACATGTATACCGTTTATTACGTTTATATTTATCGACTATGTAAAAGATAATTTACAGTTCATTGAAATTCAGTTCATTCTAAGAAATTTCCTAACTTTTTAAAAACAAATTTATCATATCACCGTAATTGAAAACGCTGTTTTATTAATAATACCTGATCGGCTTTGTGCGCCAAAATTCGATTTTCATAAAACACCAAATAATCAATCTTTACTGTTCCTTTAAATACAGGACAAAATAGGCCTAAAGGACAAGACATCAAACATGCGAAGGAGCAAATTGAGTTCAATTTAAGTTAATCATACGTGTTAAATAACATATTTAAAACACGTCCTATAGCATGTTTTATAAATACATGTAAGCCTACCAGGAAGATATCAATTTCGAATATTTTATTTGTTTCAGGGTATCTTTGAAATCATTCCAATGACATGTTTTGGACATGTCAAAAATATGGTTATTAAATTCTCAAATTATTTTTTAAACATCACACATTCATGTTACACTTAAATCGTAGGCCTCTGCGACTCATAAAAAACATTTTTCCCGGAATGTGTGCTAAATATGAAATTTGTTTAAGATAATCTTCATGAATTAGAGACAGACACGCACGAGGCCTAAGTTTTATAATATTTGGCGATGATTTAGGATTCTCAATAGGTTTTAAAATGTAACCAAATAGGCCTATATTCGCTACATCAAGGTTTGCCAGAACCCAACAACTTGCCACTTAGAGAGATGAAATTTCTCCATCAGCTGCTTAATTTTGGTGAAATTATCCACCTTATCTACGTGACGCACGACGATTGTATTTCCGCATAACGTGAATTGCGGAAACGTTGTATTTACGGTCGCAGTTGGATGACAAGGAAAATCGCTCTCGAGGTCGGCCTGCCTTAATTGAATGAAATGTTTACTGGGCGAATTTCTCGTAGGAATATTGTCTTATTGATTTTCGGTTCGATGCTCGCCATTTTCCTGGTATTTCGTTTGTTGCCCAATTCGCGATAGACAATCTGAATTTTCCGCTTGCAAGTTCATTGGCGAGGAATTTAAATGCTTTTTCTTCGTGTGTACAGGCGCGCATTAATTCGCACCTTATATTTTGTCATTAAAATTTAACCCCCCTATGCTGCACAACAAGGCGACTTGGATGTCGTATAAAAGGCTTAAACGGTTACCATGGCGGCCATCTTGTCTTCGAAGAATCTCGTCTTCGGTGAAGGATTTGGGGGAAATTAGAAATGTATAAACCGGCTTTGAGGTTGGGTGTGGGTGTAACGAATTCTATGTAAATTTGTCACTAAGTTTTCGACCGAAATGTATTTTTTTTAATTATCCCGGATTTTAACGAGGAAGCAGGACTGTATTTACCAAACCTGCCTAATCTATGATTATTTTTGATTGGAATGTTCATCGATAATAAATTGTTCATCGCTTAAATTTACCAGACAAATTAGGAGCGTGTTTTAATGACGAACTGTTTTCCTAAGCATAAAATGCGTAATTTTCTCACGTAATTAGTTTGCTATTTTATCACAATATTTTTAAGGAAATCGCTTTTTCTTTATTAATGCAATTACCGATTATACTATCCAATAGTGTGAAATACTGAGGTTTTGGAAATATACGTATAGGTGTATACTCACGTTTTCTGAACAGTAGGTGGCGCTATATTTTTGTGCATCAATTGCAAGAGTAGTTCTTGCAAATATTTGTGCAATCATGACGGTGTAACTGTAATAAAAATTAGAATATTTTTAAACTAACCATGCCAAAATTTCATGCATCCGATTAAATTTCCGGTTTGAGCGAATCAGTATTCATAAAATATTATTTTTATTGATGGGCTGTTAATTGCTCCATGTTTCATTATATTAATATTTGAATAACAAAACACTGACAACTTCAATGTAGGCCTATACATAATGATTTCACACATTAATAATATACATTGTTAATCACCAAAAGGTAACAGAATTCTGTTATTTACGTTTTAATTTAAGTTTATAAACATTACACTTACATTTCTGGTTTGAAACTAAATTAAAATATCATTAAAGTAAACTTTAGTTTTAAAAACATTAACTTTAACTTTGCTTTTAGAAAATAGTAAGTAAGCAAAATGCTGGATTCTGTCATTGTACTTATTAGTTTATGCAATCGAACTTCTTTGCCTATCAAATGTTTATAAGGTGTTGGTGCAGAATTCGTGTTCGAAATACATTTTCCGTTATAAATTCAATTTTTACCAAACATTCAACATGCGTGATAATGATTGGAGTAGGCCGACGTTTTTGAAAACTGGGTTTAATGTAATACACCGTCTCTCTATTAAAATTAATGATGACTACATAAGTGACCTATCAAATTTATGCGCGAGGGTCGCTAGCAATAAGTGGAATTTCACATTATTTTTCCAGTGCATGCGTGGTCAGTTTCA
>JAQIXS010006141.1:0-11278 GCA_034700785.1 Rossiulus vilnensis
GTGCCATTAAAAAACACCTGCATCCATTTGGACATAGGGGGTAATTGGGCGTGTTAGGGCTTTTTATTAGGGGCCATTAAAAAACACGTTTGGGTTTTCTCTGTGCACTCCTTATAGATATGCCCATAACCGTTGCACTTGTAGCAGCGGATTATAGAGACATTCTCCTGCACCGTATGGACAGTCGATCCCACCTGCAGCTTGTCGTTAGCCTGCAAGAACTTGTAAGCGGCGGGTGGAACTTGTAAGCGGCGGGTAAAACTTTAAGGAAGATGTTTTTCCTTGTCTTCGACCTGCAGGTCTATTCCCTGAGCGCAGTCAGGTGATCGGCCAGTGGCCCAGGCAGGTGTAAGCATAGATCGTCATTGACCTGCCTGATTTCCTCAACCACCTTGTCGAGCTTTATTGTAAGAGGCAGGCCAGTCAACACCATCTCCAGCCTCCTCTTGCTAGGCTCCTTCAGGACAAAGTCATTGGTCGACTTGATGATGGTACCAAGTTTCTCTTGCTGTTCACGATTACAGCACTCGAGCACCACGCTGCCCGACTTTGTGCCCCACACAGCACGCAAGCCCCCAATGGTTTTGCAGGGCAGCTTGGCTTTGAGCTCTTTCTCAAGGCTCTGGGCGCTCTCTTCGCCCTTAGCTGTTGCGGCCCTATCCACCACGGTTATGAACCGTGGAGCCTCTTTCCGTACGACGGAATTGTCGTACGTAGCCACAGATGGTCGTGCGGCTTTCTTGCCCCCGACTTTCTTTCAGGCGGAAGCCGGTGGCAACTTCTGCACCACCTGCGCGTACGTAGGCTTAGAGCCTTTCAGAGGGATATTTCCCCCACCTGGCTGGACTAATGGGGGCTGCTGGCTGGCTACAACAGCCGGTTTCTGCAATTGAGCTTGCAGAAAACGTATCTCCTGTTGCTGCGCACGAGCAACGAACAGAGAGCTTATCCGACGCAGCTCGTCGCAAGCATCGGCCGCCCCGACCTGCAAGGTCTTGGTAAAGCTGATCTTGCACAAAGCATCACAAGCAGTGGTCAGAGATTTAATTTTCTCGATTTGCGAGAAAAAGTTCTCCATAGCTCCGACCACGTCCCATTCGCCTAGTGTCGGCTCCAAGGAAGCTGCTGCCACCACCTCTTTAGGGGCTGACTTGGGTACGTCTTTCTCGTCTCCGCAGACTACTGATATTTTCATGTCTGCCTCCACCTCCTCGCCATCGACCTCGCTATCGAAGAGGTCCGGATCCGTGTGCGCAGACACTTTACCCCTCGAGGACTCCGAGCGACCTGGGTAGGTCTTTCGGAGCCTGGTCGCCACATCGACCACCTTCGCCTTGAAACAAGCCTGCAGCTCGCTCAGGCCATCCTTAGCCTTGGAATTGGACCCCGCCAACTACTTGGCATCCTCCATATACTGCACAGCAATCGGCTTCACAGAAGCCATGAACGCTTTGCCAACCGCCTCCACCGCCTCTTTAATGAATGATTCCATAGTCACGCTCCCTTAGACTTAAAATTATTTATTAATGAAATCGAGAAGCTCAGGCCAATATATATACAGGATTACAAGATCCGGCCCAGTGAGCTCTCGGAGAAAATATACAAGTCCACAAATTTGCAAGTCTAGCCACCCCTAGACTTGCGCCTACTCCAAGGAAAAATCCAAGGTTTGTGTAGGATAAAACCAATATATAACCATCGAAATCGACAACTTCGGTGTGTATGAAGGCTGTATGTCGACAACGAATTAAGCCGCCGGTGTCTGATCAGTCGCTAAGAAAATAGACCAGTCACCCAGAACTGGGCAAGCCCAGATCTCCGTTCCACGGGTCCCACGAGGAGGGGGAGAGCCTAGTACACGCACCTCTAATCACAAAGTTTGAAGTCTCAGACAACTTCACAACTGAAATAGCGGCTTTTGCAGACCAAACACTCGCAAGTTGGAACTGTCTTGGGCAAGAATCACTTGAGAAACAAACAAATAGAGCGCTATGCGGTACCCCCGCCGACTTACACACAGTAAGCCAGTTTGCCAAAATACCAAAACAGCAGTCCACAGATTATAAGTTATTTTTAATAACCTCGCTATACTTCTTTCAGGGCACCCCACTCCCCCCCTATGCATCATCGCGTCTTTTTTGGACTATATGACCCATCCTATATCTGCATCCACGTGCTGTAAAGTGTCTTTGTTGAGAGTCGTACTAGAGGTTCAGAAGAAAATGTAAACTAAAGCGTGCCGAACAGAGTCCGTCGCTGAAGCAACGGACAAAACAAACATGAGAGAGCGGCCTGATGCCAAGTAAGTGCTGAAATCAGAGAGAAACATTCCCAACTTAACTTGGACAAATTTTATCGTTTATTAATGGCCGTGGATTATATGAGGAAGAGGAAGAGAGCATGAGGAAGAGAATAAGGATTCCAGGTAGCACTGATTTTAGCAGATTTTCGAGGACATGTACAACTTAGAAAATTTACACCATCCTGAGAAGATAGGCCTTATTGATCAATGGAGCAGATAAGCCCTTTAATCCATTTGCCATCCCCATAAATCATCTTTCCCGCTCTCTGATCAATTGATTGACTCATGCAATACCACACCTCTCGACCCAGATGCCATTTCTTACTTGATGCCTGATGCCGCTTTATGCTTCACCATGGGCACCAGTGATGCATGGTACATGTGATGCCTGAAATGGATAATTTCATTCTTGATGCATTGCTGCACGATGTTTTACCCTTAGTCACTATATACTGCAGTAAGGAAAGAATTTAATATTTTGCCTCTACGTTTCCCTATTTTAAAACGCACTTTTAAATTTGTCATTATGTCTGTGCTATCCGACCCCCTTCAATCACTGAAAGGGAAGGTTATTCATGTACTTGTTAAATAGGCCTCCAGACCAATCTCTCTGTAATTTAATTCGTCTGATTGTGGACAACCAGACAGATGCTCAGCTAGTCCCTCTTAATCTGCGCTACTCAAGGAACCAAGCACCTCTTCTTTTAAAACTTTTTAAACTGTTTTTACTGCCCTTGTCACGCATGATATTTTGAAATAAATAGAACTTGTTTTATGCGCATCCTCTTCATGCCCCATTAATTATTAATTGGAACTCCTGTAAGGGCAACTTGAGGCACTCGGGTAACCAGGCAGAGTTCCAACCCCTCCATATTGTATTTTGGCCATCTTAACCCACTCACATCCAATCAGTTGCTAATATTTCTCTTTTTTTGCTTTCTTGTTTTTGTATTTACTTTTTTTTTTACAATTTTATTTCTTTATCTGCCATTTTTATCCATATTTTAAAATAGCCAGAAGGGGCAGTACCCCTTAGTGCGCTGATTCTTCTTCTTCTTTTGGTGCTGATTTGAAAATGGCATTATTTGAAGTGATTCAGTTAAGATGCTCAGTTTACTTCATCGAAAATAATTGCATTGTTTGTAAAACTTCTCAAATAGTTCGCTGTTTAATTTAACACAAAGATTTATTAGGCTTTATTTAACGATCATTTTTAGTAAGATTTTAAGGGGGATTGTAGCATCAATTTCAAAAACATTTCAAGTTTAGAATGCGCAATGCATGGATGATCTGTTTCATGGGGAGTTTTTATGAGGGAGGAATTGTTATTTAGTATCAGCTTCACATTGTCTGCCCCTTTTTGATTAATATGAACGTCCTTTTCCGAAGTCTTTCTGCAAGAGTTAACTTTCGTTTGTGACTTAATGACGTCATCTACCTGTTGAACAACACAAAGCATCATTGTCTCCGTTGCTGACTTCTGGACCACGAGTACCCCTAGCGTGCAGTAATTTAATGGGCTTATCTCTCCTTTGAATGTCGTCAGAACGACTCTTTATGACATCCACGCCACAGGGAGCAGGACGTGATGGAGTTGTAATATTCATAGCTGGAGAGATTCGAATCAATTAATTTCGCCACATGAAGTTAAGAGGACAAAAATGTTTCATCCTTTCTTGAAGAGGTATTTGAAGCAAGTTTGTATTATTGTCCTTATGTATATGTCTCCAGTATCCTGACCATGAAAAACTTCTCTCATTTCAATGAACAGTTTTTAAAGAATTTTCGTTCTGATCAATTCTTCCTGCATGTATTTTGGTACGAAATTTGTTCAGAAATATTCATTTAAGCAAATTCATGTCGAAATTGTTCCTTAGAACTAAGTCACTATTTTTTATTGCAACCTTTCAACAATTAAATTTAAGAGTACCTGGTATTATCAATAAATTAACCGTTATATACTAATGTTTTAAGCAATAATGATGAATTTTCGACCACTTTCCTATCTATATGAATTTTTTTTGGAAATATTAATGAAGGATGTCTTGGGCATTCTGTTTTATTAAAAATAAAACACTATATCATAAGCAAGCAAATTTAGTTGACAAAATTGTAATGACGTGGAGACATCAAGCGTTCCCAATTTCTAATTTCGTTGAAGTTTCAATCTAAATTTACGTTAATAAATTTCTTCAGAAAAATTTGTTTAATATGAAATGCCATGGAAGTGTCTTCGATTGAAATTTTATTTAGTATACCCTATATATTATAAACAATGTATGCTAACTGCTAAAAAGGAGTGCTTCTTTAGAACGACATTAGAGCGCTTGGCAAAGTATTCCGAAAATCCGTGTTATAACTAACTCGTTTTGAAACGGAAGATTTTGTTGAAAACACCAATTTTGAACAGATCACCATAATGCTTTTAAAGTTCAACCAATTTAATTAAATTAATAAAAATGTCCTCTAGGACATAACATTTAAAAAAAAAATTTTGGTAATCAGCGGCTGTTAAATATTTCTCTACACCATTGACCTCAGGAAATGTTCGCACACATATTTGATAAGGTCAACCATTTTTCGAAAATAATAACAAATATTTTTTCATATATACATGTATCGTTTAACTCCCTTACTTAATTACTATCCGCAGAATTCGTTCTGCATGAATTTTTAAAAAACATTTTCGCTGAATCTATAGGTTGCTAATAATCAGTATTTTCAAGGGAAATTAAATTATTCTTTAAAGTGTTCCGATGTGGTGTAACAGTACATCGAGATGTTCACGACACACACATTAAAAGCAAATAAATGCAGTTTGATAAACACCACATTAAGAGTGGGAAATACTAAAAGAGAATCTTGGCAAACATCGGGTGATCGCAAACTATTTGTTGTTATTTGTTGGACACTGAAGCTGCAGAGGCTGATCAAATTGTTGATATACGGCGGATAATCTGCGATGCCCAAATCATATGGCAGCTCTGGAGGAAAAATGTGCATCCTGGAGTTCCTTGAAGCAAGTTCAATGACATCATTTCAGAGGGTTTGATGTAAACATTTCCACAGTGGCCCAAAGTGACCCGCCGCTGACGTTCATTGAGTAGTGAAGCACATATTCGAGGTATCCACAAACTCTTCGAACAAAGTTCTTGAGACCATTCTGTACGGCTGCCTTCCATATAACTGCAGTTGCCAAGCACATGAGTGAAGCGAAGTTGAAATAGTCCTCTTGTGTCCATCCATGACGAGGAAAGATAAAATCCATTTACCACACAACTCTTTTCTGACCGTCCTTCCTGGATATCTTCTCGTGAAGCATTTTTTAAGTATCTGGGACAGTCTGAAACAGTATCGTGGCATTATGAATGGCAGTGCCAGGTGTGGATCGGTGTATTTGCAGTTCTTCAATTCTTCTTTTTTCTGAATTTTTATGTCAGTTGAATTGAACTGAATCGACATTTTCTTATAGGCTATTTTTTCAATGATCAGTTTACGGGCCGATGGTCTTATTTTTGGCTTCTGGGCTCCTCTGTCACCACAATCTTCGAATTCTTAATTCAGAATGAATGATGTTAATGCAGACAGGCATTTATTCAGGCTGGACACGAGCTTTATTTTCAATATTGTCCGTATTGCTTACGATGCACATATTCCTCTTCTGGCGTTCATCGATTTTATAAATACAGCCATCTGCACTTGTCCTTTTTTCTGTATTATAACCAGAAAACTGTTGCAAATACTTCGATCACCCTCAGCATATTGTATATTATTTAGTCTCTTTTTTACTTTATTCTGTATTTACTCATTTATGCTGTTGTATTTTTACATGTGCATGTATATTTTGATTTTTGTATGTTATAGCTCAACATATTTTTAATAGGGTGTTTTTCCCTCAGTAACTGACGATTAGATGTATTTTATTATAGATTGTAATAGGTTTGGAAACTTTGCCGGAAACAAATTGTGCGTGGTAATAAAATGCGTTTTTTAAAAAGATATTATTAGCAACCTTTTAAAAATAATGTAATAAAATCGAGAGATTTAGTGTAACCCATTCTGCGTTTGAAATTTAAAGCCCTTGCCATGTGCAGCATATTCAAATATACATTACATGTATTTGGAAAGCCTGCTTAAATTTAAAATTCAATATTTTAAACTTAATTTAGTGTAAATTGTAACGAACCCTGCATGCCTATACATGTGCACGTATAATCTTCTAAAATTCATTAAAAATTTAGTATGGCATCTCCTTCATTTGTGATGTATCCGAAAATATCTCAAGCAAATTTCAACAAAATGAGTTTTGCATTAAATTACAAATTGCATTTAGCAGTTAATATTCACTTTGATATCAATGTTTAAAAAAATTGTTTTTGGAACAAAATATATTATTGCGGTTAACTTTTTTAAATACTGTCGGCAATGGAATTTCCTTTATTATTGATGTATCCGAAAATATCATAAGAAAGTTTCAACAAAATAATTATATATTTTTTGAAAGAATGCTTTGATCGTTCCCTTCGTTACCATTATTTGTTCTTTTTTTAATGTTTTTAGCAGTTGGCATTTATAGTGATATCAATATTGCTCATAAATAATTCTGCTTCTTGGAACAATGTGTTACTTGTGATAGCCTTTTTCAAATTCTTTATCTATGGCATTTCCTCCATTATTGACTTAATGACCTTGATTCTTTAAAAAAGAATGCATAGAACAGTTAGCAACACCCTTGATTTGTGATCGCTGATGAGGTTACAATTTTACAACATTTATAATTATTGGAAGGTTTATTAATGGTACACTTCCATTAAACAAAAATGTTCAGGCCTGTTAAATTCAACATGTTCGAGTCGATTTGTTCTAGAAATAGCCCTCCACCGCTAATGGTTGAAATAGGTTAAGTAAAAATATTCGGTAATATTAGGTAAAACTTAACGCATTTCACGAATATTTGCAACCATGTGCATAAAAAAATGTATAAAAAAATATGGTTTAATTCACTTAGGAAACGTCGCAAGCGAATATTTTCAGAAACGAGATCAGAAAGAATGTATTTAAGTATATTTTCCTTGAAATGATTTTTAGACATTAAAAACGAAGGGAATAATTTTGGGGCGAAGCAGTGCCGGTTTATGGCAACGTAAGCATAAATGCCGGACATTTATAATTCTATTTATACATCCTTATGGGATTATGTTCTCACAAATTGCAAATTTGAAGGACCAATGGTACGCAAATGAAGCACTGAGAATAAATCCAGTATGGAATGCAGTAAAATTGAGAAATGTTCTTAATCTCCAAAAAAAAACTTTCAATATTTGCTATATAGAAGGACAAAGGCGTACCCAGGGGGAAAGCAAGGGGGTCATGACCTCCCCTTTCAAATGATTTCATACTCTACTGAATGAGATTTTCTTGCTAAACATGCCAAATTTCTCATGTAGTTTGCAAACAAACACGTAAAAAAGTTTTACAAATTTCGAAGTTAAAATCCCAGATACTAAATGAACTTCTAAAAAAAATTGTCTATGGTGTTTCATTATTAAACAATGGTATTTGTAAAGACGTTTAATATAAAATTATCGGCTAAATCACAAGATTTTTTATCAAACTTTTTCAACTTTTTCGCCTACGGCGTTCATGTAGTACAAATACTGATATTTGCAAGCAATTTTTTCCATAAAATTGTAGGCTAACTTTTAATTTTCTAATGTAGTTTTACAAAATTTTCGCCTAAGGCGTTCCCCACCCCCACAAAAACTTAGAAAAATACCCCACCCCTTAAGTACATCCTGTGTCCGCCACTGCAGAAGGATAGCATACAGTGCACTAAATTATTTTAACTTTTACAATATTGCGTTTAATCAGGAAAGGAACGTTTGTTCCACTATTGCATTTTAATATGTTGTGTTTATATCGATTCAACTGCAAATATGCAAATGATGCGCAATTTTATACATTTGTAACATGTTGTCTAATGTGTAAAATTCTGAATCCGCTACTAAATCCAATTAAGTACATGTATGTCTGAAATACAGTACAGTATAGACCATAGAAAGTTCCATTTTCATTTTTGTATATAGAAATAATTTTCTTGTTTTTGCCAGTTAACAAAAGTGCCAAATGTGGTTTTCCTCTCTCCTTACGTTAGGAATTCCCCATTCGGTGGTTTTTAATGGCCTTTCGCAAATTCCCGGCATTTCGTGATATGTCGTCCTTCAAATTAAGCCATTTTTTCGTTTCTTTTTTTGTTGCCCTGGTACAAACATGGCTACCGTGAAGCCACGAGTGACGTAATTTCGTCTCTCGGGCATTCGTATCTGCTCATAGGAACCGAGAGGCACCGACGCAAGGGCTACTTGGGTGGTCCAGCGTAGCGTTTATTTCCAAGTCTGCCGCGACGTGTGTGGCTTCTTAGTTCCCTGGCGAAAAAAAACCCTTTGCTCCACCACATCATCCAATGCAAGAGCTCTGACGTCTCCCACAGCTTTTTTTTTCATTTTTTTTTGCTATACATCGCTCGCTTACGGCGTATGTTACGACGGCAGAGTATCAAACCTCTGGCCAGTTATTTATTTGAAACGTCTCCGTTTTGATTCATCTCCATTAATGAATGGGAACTTGTTAGGCTGGAATAACTGAACGCATCTGCTCAACGCCTCTATGCTCACGTACAGGGCAAACTTGCTATGGTGACCGTCAAAAACGGTCATCTTAGTCAGGTGTTCAATGCATCGAAAAATATTATAAACATTAAAAAAGTCTTACTATTTTAACGCCTAAAGCAGTAAAGTATCATCACTTTCACGCATGCGCAGGTAGACCTATTTGTTAAGTTCTTTATTTGAGATTTTATTATTAGAGAGATAGTCAGTTCCACTTCCAGCAAAGTAAGCAGCTCATTATTGGTCCAGGCATTATTGAGACATTCAATTTTCAAAAGTAAAATTCAATTTCTTATCAATATTTATAATATGAATTTCGAAATAATGCAAAAAAGGGATGCATAACTGCTTCATTTCCAAGGAAATCGTAACTAAAGATAGTGATCATTGCAGCATTACAGTGCATGTTAATGTATTTAATCGTGCTTTAAATCTTTCGAAAACTTAGGATAAATATTCATAAAAAATTGCTAGAAATTTTTGAGTAATCATTTCTTGAATAATTATTTAATGATAATAATTGCATTGCGATAGAGTGGTCATGATTAATTTTCACGATTTCATTTGCCAATGCAGTGTTAGAAAATAATAATATGAAAACGGATATATCAGCAACGTTAATCTTAAAATTGCCTCTACACATGACACTTTATATTGGCCAAATTGTATTGCAGTTTTTACACATTTTCAACTGCAGAGAGTGTGAAGGAATTCAAGCTATATAGTTCATTAAAACATACAGATAGAAGCATATAGATAAAACAACCTATTGTCAGGTGTGACAATGTTTTGTGCTGTAGACTCTGGAGGAGTAGGTTTAAACAGCTTCCAGAAAGATTTCTTCCAAATCTTAATTCCCGTGACTCAGTCATTAGATAGATTAGTTCTGGCTTCTGGGAAAGCTTCAGGACAAGAAATTCCTACTTTTTACCACTTCTGCTGAATCTTCAGTTGAATTCTAGCGTACTTACAACAAATTAAGTGTGCAGATTTCATAAATACACTATTGTCACTATAAGATCTGTTTTGCACTTCTGTTCAAGATAATAGTAAGCAAAGGTGTTGCCATTGGTGTAAGAAGGGGGTGCCAGGCACCCTCCAGTAGGTTGACTGGCATTCCCCAGAAATTGTCCAGAATGGACCTCTTGGACATTTTAGTATTTTTGATCAATTGTCAATTTGTGCTAGTATGACATCACTTCAACATTATTGCTTTTTACCGCCCTTAGATCTTCTCCATCGGCAAAGGCCATCTGGCTCAGCGGGCATACTACAAACAGAGCACAGGATGACACCCCGCTGAGGTGCGAGAAGCCGAGGGAGAATATCTACAAGAAACGCCGGAGGGAAGGCAGAGAGACCACGAACATCTACGCGTACGGACCGATCGGTCCCCTCATCGAGCGGACCAACGAGAAGATTATGTCGTGCTTAAAATTGTATTTTTCCACCTAGTTATTCATCATGTTATATCCCCATGACTTTCAAAGTAGTTAGTTATTCCCTCTCAGTGGCTGACCCTTGTACTGTTTTCCGGACACCCATCTGATCGAGGCAGGAATGGTTCCTCCTTGGAGAACTTTGTATTTTGTTCGCTATATCAGAACTTAGTCAAATAAAAAGGACCACTTGGATACTTGGACTTCTATTTGTTTCTGGTTTTATTTAAAATCAGCGCAACTCGTCTACATCCACGAGTGGACGTAATTAGTTCACTCATAACTGGCGCCCAACCAAGCTCGACCCCACCGGCCCGTCACATCTCTACCGATGGATTCCGGTCCGACGTCTCAACTAGTCACCCCGAAGATCAACCACCGGCACACGGCGGACAGCCAGCCATCATCCACGAGCAGACACCCAGGTCCATTCTACCTGACCTGTCCTCCCCACCCAGTAGTCTCCCCCGTCCTTTCTCCGACGGTCCCCTACTATATTCTCCTTCCCTCTTCCTTCCTCAATTCACCCCTACCAGCGAATTCTCTCTCAACAGACCCAAAAGTACGACGCTGGGCGACCTCCGCAAGATCCCCACCCACTGGCCGCCCAGCCAGCAAGAGAGTACACCACTTCTGTCCTCTCTGGAAACAGAACTACAGCGCACTTAACATCTTCTCCAGCAAGAAAGGGATGTGTCCCGAGCTCTGCAATCGCAGCTCCACCGACTTCACATCCGCGATACCCCTGCCGTCGCCCCGATGAAAATGCTATCAGTCCAACCCCCATTCCTCTCCGACGAGGTCAAAATCTTTCCCCCGAGACTACTCACAGACCCACCGAAGTACCCATCGATGCGACCCCCCTTTTA
>JAQIXS010006142.1:0-11272 GCA_034700785.1 Rossiulus vilnensis
GTGCGTTCAGACCATCAAATTCTACCGCGATTCGGTAGCGGATCGCGATCCAAAAGTCAGATGTGAACGGGGTATTACCGGTTTTATAACGAGTTGATGAACGCTAGTGAAATAATTAGCGTTCATCAACTTGTTATATTTAACCCAAGCACGTCAGTAACCGTCCACATCAGCCAACAGTTAGAATACCAAATCCTAATTCAAATAATAAATTGGCTAGAGAACAAATGAATACGTCCCATTGCTCAAATTTTCACAACCCTTAAATATAAAAAATTAAACCCGATTCTACGGTCAACACAAGCAACTGAAAAAAATAATACATGATATTGATAGTCCTGTTTCAGCTTCGATAAATTTGAAATTTTTTCATCAACGTCTTACGGAAAAAAACGATTTGAAAAGAGTTCTGAATAGAATCTCAGCAAATGCTAACTAAACATTTCTACATGAATTGATTGGGGATTTTTTTAAAAAAATTACACAAAAAAAAGTTCTCGCCAGCAGCATGAAAAATACCTCGAACGATTTTCGTCTGACACGAAATTTGTGTTCTCCGCAACTTTACACGATGATAAACCATCGCATTTAACGACACCGCAACAATGGTTCAACTAAGTCCGTTTATTTTAATGTACAAAAGAGACTCGTGAACGCTAAATAATAACGATAGAAAATAATAATTAAAAGGTATTCCATGGTACAGAGCCTGGGTTAATAAGAGCCAATGATGAAAAGTAGCTATTCAAAGCATAACGGGCAAGCGGAGGAACCGCGTGGATTGGAAAACATGAAGAGCCGCCCGTGATGCGAACGAAATTAAATAATGGTTCGGCTTCCGCATCGCGGTACAAACTGAGTGAACTAAACGTGCTACAATTCATCGGATACCTCTTTCGGGAGAAAGCAAGGTGTCACCACTGAAGCATGCAATAAAATTTTAAAAAAGCGGTGGGTGCACAAACAACGGTTCCGATCGCGACTCGCCAGATCGGATCTCTTGCCGGAAAAGTCCTTCTCGGTCACGGGGCACGAACGCTAACACTATCGACGGAATCTAGGTGGTAAAATTTAGATTAGTAAAAACAACACGAGTATAAAAATGGACAAAACGACTTAAAAACCAAGAGGATAAAATCATGTCGTCCCAAGTGGAGGGCGACGGTCACGATCAGACGGGCGACTGAAACACTCTCAGAAGCACGGCGAGGGCCTGGAGTTCCGGCATCGTCCGCAGGTTCCGGGTGGCCAACATCGATATTGAAAACACGCACGAGAACTAGAGTCGCTGGCCACAGGAGGCGTCTTCTGGCGGCAGGACACGAAAGAATAGAGTTCGGAAATGGAGGAAAGGAAACACGTTTAGCCAAGTGGATGAATATGAATACACGGTATCGTGATTACGGCTGCGGGCTAATTATATCACACACATATACAGGGTGCTCCCAGCGGCGGGAGAGATCGGCAGACGGCGAATCGGTTATGAGCATCAGGAAACGATTCGGGTCGTCCCAGCGATTTACTGTTCGAGCGCGTTGCCCGCACCGATGCTCGCGGCCCGAGAACTTGCGGGGTTCCTCCGGAAACCGAGCTTTTTGCAGGCTTTCGGCCTGCGCTTCGGTTCCGTAACCTGCGGCACCTTTGCCGAGTGTCCCAAGCCTCCTCCTCGACTATCATTTTGCTTCCAAAACAATTTTGATTCTGTACTTTTACAATTTGGAGAGCTTAACGTGAGCCAGAAGGTAGCGCTTCACGGCAACTCTGGGCAGAAATCACAGAAATGAAAATTTCACCGATTTCCGCTCTGTCTAACATTTAGCTAAATCATTCATCTTTCAATAATGTTAATACGTCAGATAGATCCAAATTTCCACTTTTCTTCGTCTGTTTCTCGAATAAATAGTATCTCAACCTGATAAAAATTTCGTCCAGATCCAAACCCACCCTCCCGAACGTGAGCTATGGAAAACTTGCTATTTTTCTGCGTTGAGCAAGATGCAAAGATTTCCCAATAGATTTTAAAAAACATTTAACATTAACCGAATCATTTAACATTGACTGCGTTTATATTAGCAATTATTCCATCTTGCACAAAGGTCAGCAAGATCCAAATTCCCCCCCTTTTCGTCACTGTCTGTTCCTAGAGCAACACTTTCCCATACGTGGGGTGCAAAACCTGCAGCTATTTTTCTGCGTTGAGCAAACCAGCATCTTCGGGACAACAACACTTCCTGGCCCGACCTTCCGGAGAGCGCGCAAGTTCACGAGCCACAGCGAGTTCCTGCGGTCCAATTCCTTTCCCCGGCACCGCGCTTAAGGACACCGAGGTGCGTTCCGGCGCCCGGTGATCCTCGATTCCCGGATCCTGTCACCGCAAGGAGTCCACGTCGAGCCATTCCACGGCACTGGAATGTGTGCGAAGCCATCCGCCGCAGTCGACGCCCGTGGACCTTGTCGCGAGAGGCGCTGACGGTTAAGTAGCACACCGAAGATACTTGGACACAGACAGCGACAGAAGAACACGATGGTGCCACCGAAAGAATGGAAGATGACCCTCGAAGACAGCTCGTGGAAGGAGAGGGGGTGGAGGAAGCACGGGAGGAAGCAGGGGCAGGCCTCGGTCCTCGTCCCGCTCACACCCAGGAGTCGCCGGGGCCCTGCTGCCCTTCCTCGTGGCCGTCCACCAGGAGGTGCTGCTGCTGCTGCTGGCGCTCGTACTCCCACGCTTCGTTGGCGCTGCCCTGGTACGAGTGGCCGTCGTACTGGCGCAGCTTCTTCTTCTCCCGGTTCACCTGTGCATATACCGGCTCATTAGGAGACCTGGGATGTTGCTGCGGGATGGAGAGAAGCGGGGCGAGTGTCAGACACGGACGGGGACGCACGGCTACGGAAAGCTGGGCGTTCGAAAAGCCACCGGTCTAAAACCGAAACCCTGTCAACCTTCTGTCCAGTCCCTCAACTTTCCTCTTTTTAGCCGTTATAAAACAGCAGACGCTTGATTTCTCATTTAACCTCATTCATTTTGTGAGCGTGCCAGGTGCTGGGTATCCATCCAAATCCCTCATTGACAATCCTCATTGACATTTCCAGACAACGTTTCATAAATGTTCAAACATTTCTACTGATGCGATCGTATCAAAATTCAAACTATGGGTATTTTGCAGTTATCGATGCATTAGAAATTATCCTATCACGCCAAACCTAAAAGTGAAAAGGCTGTTTGGGCATGCTTAGGGTGTTTAGGATGAATATGTCACAGCCCCCAAGCACTAAATAATTACGGCCTTCGTAACTTGGTCTCTAATTAAATGTCTAACCACTACAATGTTTTTTTTTTGGTTTGACAGTTGGTTTCCAGACTTAGAATGACTTTCCCTGATTAGCGAGCAAAAACCAGCATTTTCTCTGACTACGGTATCAACTACCAGGTCTTATTTAATTCAGATTGGGTACAAACTATGAGGAAAGATGAGGTATGGACTCGAGTGAACTTGGATATACATGTAATTGTGCGTCGTATCATTGCACTTTTATGGTGCATAGGTATTTACAATTTTGATTTTTAGATTAAAAAACACAATAGGCCTTTAAGTTACAATTTTTAAAAGTTAAATTAGCGTGAGAATGATTTTTAAAATTGCTCATGATTTTTTTCTTTTCAATTAAAAAGTGTTTCAGTAATTTCTCAACGGTATAATGCACAATAAAACGTATGCGAAAACAGCAACCAGGGACTTTTCGAACGCCAACCGCAAACAGTACTACTATTACTGCGGGTCAACGGCACCGCCAACAACCAGCAAGTCAGAGCAAGAGCAGTAACCGAGAAAGACAGTGCGCAACAACTGAAAGCATAAATTCGGCTTTATGGATCTCTCTGAAACTGGTTTCTGGGAGCACAATCACAAATTAGTCCTGCATTATTTGTATTAGCTTCTTCATTTCTGGTTTTCAAGTTACGAATTCCTGCTTTCAGCTGCTTCGCACGAGTTTTGCGGAAGACCCGTGAAGTTTGACTCAGGCATGCACGTGCATTTAGTAAATTTGACTTGAAACAAACACCCAGGAATGAATAAATTTGCAGATATCAGGTTTGGGGCTAAAGCTCTGGGATGCAGTGAATCGAGCTCCATGCAGAAATCTGATGGGTCAGCCGCTCAGCGCTATCCACAAGAACCCCCATAGCTTTTCTGTTCGACATCTACTGAATTCAAACACAGATGGCGCCATAGCTTGAATAAATATACGCCCAAAGCGTCATTTCTTTAGGTCAGATTTGAAGTACATGTTTATGGTGATGCTAAATAACGCATATATGATAGTAAACCAGAAACAAGCCCGATAGCAAATTGTCCCAAACACCACATAACACGCTTGCAGACACTATTCTTGGGCGCAATTACGTGACCGAAGTT
This sequence comes from Rossiulus vilnensis, assembly GCA_034700785.1. NCBI lineage: Eukaryota > Metazoa > Arthropoda > Diplopoda > Julida > Julidae > Rossiulus > Rossiulus vilnensis. The sequence goes on from JAQIXS010006142.1 coordinate 4,416, forward strand.
TGATGGAAGAAGCTACGACGTCATGTGGATGAAGCCGAGCAGCATCCCCACCCGAGTTCTGTACGGCTAACAACCCGAGACCCACGTGGCTGAACACGGTACTTGGGAACAATGACAAAGTTGAACAACGGCAAGAAACCGTGTATTGGCAATGGCGGCAGTGTACTAATCGGCAATGCACCCACCGTCTAACCTTGTAGAAGAAGGGTTAGTGTCCGTGAGGGGGCGGGGGGAGCTAAAAGAAACACAGACAGAGGGGTTAGTAGACGGCACATTTGACCAGACACCGAGCGAAAGAAAGCAAAAAATGGGCAAAGCGATGACGGGAAACAAAACACCGCAAGGTCAAGCAGCAGGAACTTATAGCCTGGCAACCAGCTAACAAAGATATGCTGCAACCATTATGCAAAACAAAAATAAGGCAGGAAACAAAAAACAAACAGCGCGAGTATAATTCAAAGACCATAGACGTGCCGCAGCCGAAAAATGACTTCGCATGAGTGCAAAGCTGGTGCAAGTCGAATATCACCCCAGGGCGATTTTGGCAATGTCAAGACTGGATTAAATCAAATTAACATGTCTTTAATCAGGTCTTGGCACAATAAAGTGCAATTTGGCTATAGACAGGAACTTTAACCATTATACCGTTTCATTCCAGCTTCAAATTTTGAGTGACACGTCTATAGAAATTGTTACATGGTGTGAATCTTGAACTGAGACCTGCGTTAAACATATTTTCAAAACAGAAATTTCTGAATAAAGCTTCCCCCCCCCCCAACGCTAAGAATTTTTGACACTTATGTATCATTTCGGCTAATTCAAATTTTCAAAAAGCATCCTTTCTTAATAATTATTGCGCAGTAATGGATGTAGCAGATGCTTGAGGGCTGATAATAGTCTGATGTTCTCCTTATTTTCAGTTTTCTTAGCGATATTTTTAGTTCTCTAAGTTTGCAAGCCATGAAATGCAAACGACACGCAAACTTAATACATTCATATGCTTTAAATGAGTTTTTTTTATAAATTTGTTTGTATCAAGTAGGTCTACTGCGGCGATAAATACATGCGTATGGAAAAGCGGTTATCGTTTGTTTGGCCCTTAGAATTTACTGTAATCCATTTAAAATTCGATTATTCGAGCTGGGTTAAATATTTTTAACATGCGATTCACCAAAGGATACAAGATCCACGCCATGTCCAACATATTTCTTAAACACAAACACAGAAATGCTTGTTTTCACCCACCAACCATTTGGCCTTCCCCTTATCTCCCCAACCGAATGCCCTTGCCAAAATAAATCGACGATGAACGACAACAAATAATAAACCAAACCAAAGTGCATTTGACTTGTGTGCTATGCATGCAGTGAAACTCAAGCTCAGTGTAAAACGTGAACGAGCAATAAACAAATAAAATTAAAAATCTAGAAAATCGAAAATAAAAATAACCAAAAGTGTGTGCAAAACCAAACAAAACGCCACCGCTAATAACCAATGTGGTGGCGAGGTGCAACATGCTCATTACTTTTTGGTACTACTTTTTAAACAATTTTTGGAGTTTCATGCATGGAGATGTCAAGTCACATGACTTACGAGGCCTGGTGGGAAGACTTGAACACCTCCTACCGGTGGCCGATGTGTGGGTTCTGCTGGATATGGAGGCATGTCAGTCAGCGGCACCTCTTCGCTGGGCTGCTACACAAAATGGCATGGCACAAAAATGTTAGCAAAGCAACAATTTGATCTTAATCATGAATTTGGTACTCATTTTCCAGAACGTATAGGGTTAGAAGTTACATGGGAAATGAACTTTATCCTCTACGGATCTAACACTCCATATTCCCAGGTGATATTCGCTTGTTGCCAAACCAGATACTGAACAAATTACAGTAGCTATACATTAAATATGCATTGACGCATTAAATAGATTTGGAAAATAGGTTGCAATAATTGCACAAATACTTAGTATTGTGAAAAGACCAAAAAATGTTCATTGGCGTAATCTTACGTAAAAATAATTAGTCAGACCAATAGAAATTTTTAAAAAAGTAAGTCCAACTATTTTCACAAACTTGAATTTAAATTTATCCAGAAGTCAGGCCTTACGCGAAATAGCCTCGCGGATAACAACGGCTTCCTCGCCAGCTTACCCTGTTGTACGTAGTGTTCTCCGGAGTTCGAACCGCGGCGGCAGGCGCCGAATTGTGCTCCTGGCTTCTCTGGAGAGTTTTGTCTTCGTACTTTGTGCCCCCCTGCGTGCTGATGGGCCGATTGAGCGTGCTGTTCGCGTTGCTAGGAGACATGCTGCGAGCTGCCATGGTTCTCGTCACAAAGTTGCTCTCCTTCCAGCCTTGCTTTTTGTAAGGATCGCGCAGTTCTTGATGCTGCCACAAGTTGTAAAGCACCTGAAAAGGACGAATAAGTCACGAGACTGCTGGAAACCAACGTGCACGCGATGTGAAACAGCACAACAAGGAATGGGTTGACGAACAACTTGCCTGTGAGGCAAACTTGACGACTTTCACGGAAAAGCGTCCCCGCTGCTTGGTGATGAACATAAGGCGGTCGATACCTCCAGTTTCCAATAAAGATCTAGTAGAAACACACAAAAAAGTGTCAAAAGCAGTTATAGATCTTTAAAAATAGAGAAAACAAAGTATAGCATCAGTCTATAGCTGCGTTAATGCTAGAGTCTACATGGAGTGATGGGCTCTAGCCATAGCCCTGCAAACTGGTACATTATACACAAGATGTACAAATTTGTTGGATAAATTCTACTTCAGTGTGCCCTAAGAAGCACAGGGAAACATTTCCACTCACCTGGCAAACTCTGCATTTTTCCGAATCACCTCGTTGAGCGTCGCCAGCACCGCCGCATACGTCTCGTCGCTGGTTCCCGTGTCGTGCAGCTGCGTTTCCAGCGGGAGTTTCTGAACCAGATCCTTCATGGCATATTTGCCTGTTCGAAACAGGAAAGAAAAAATGTCACGACATCGTCCGAAAACAGCACGATGGAAAATGGAACCCGTAAAGCTCACCGATGAGCTCTTTATTTCGCTGATCCAAGGCGAGGTTGCGGAGGGCCGTGGCCACCGCGCAAACCACTCTATCCACCTCCATGCGGAGAAGTTCCACCAGAATGGGGAGTCCCTTTTCCTTCCTCACGGCAGCGCGGATGTCAATCGATGGCTGAATGACAGCAGATGGTCAAGGCTCGCAAGGTATTTAAAACAATGGCGAAAATGCTAAAACGTTCAAAAACAACTCACCTGCCAGTAGCAAGCTGCCAAGTTCTGGATGGCACCGGCAGCTGCCTCCAGGGTCTCGGGATTGGAGCAATCCGCTAGGAGGGCTAGATATGATTGAACCACCTCGGGCTGCCACAAGAGCTCCATGCCGACCACGGGTTCAGAACGTGGGCGTGGGCTGGCACTGAAATAGGGAATAGTCAGTTTTTGGTCTAACAAGTCTAAAAATGTATAACAAAGTATAGCAATATTGCCGAATTGGTTTTTGTACTAAAATTGCATGATTTTCAATAACTTTCCCATGCCATTAAAAATTCTCAAAGAAAAGTTAGTTGCCCTTTGATTACAAAGGTTAACTCTACTTATGACATAAAGGGCTGACAATTGGTATTGAACACACAGCTGAAAACCAGTTTATTTAAGGACAATTCATTTGTGGTGAATAAAAGACAAATACAGTAATTTCATGTAGCAAAGTTAATATCATGACTTTTCCATGAATTTCACGACCTGAATTTAAGTTCATGACGGTTACTTATTCCAGTAAACAACTTAAGCTGTGAGAAAGCAAATATAATATTGAATCGCTCAATTTCCCTGACTATTTTTTTAAAATAGATTCCTATTCCCTGACTTTTTTACCGACTATACCACGTCCTTCCAATTTCCCCAACAACTCCAGATTTTACATGCCATGAAGAACTCTGGTTTATCACGTAAACTTTAAATGCTATGAACCAAGGAATCATGTCACTTTGAAAGAACAAACCTGGTTCCAGTAACTTCTTTCCTTTGTTTCTCCATGTTTAATGCTTCCTTTTTCTTCTTGCTGCCGCCGAAACATCCAAGATTATCGCCAGCTTAAAAATAAAGAAAAATGCCATTTAATATATTTCTACCATTGGCACTCACTAGATCGATTCTTCCAAAGTTAAGCCAGGAGGCAGATCAGTCCCATATCCGCAAAAGTGTCACGGCTGAATACACGTATATATGAAACGTTCATCATTTCCATCTCGTGGCAATAGGTTTTTTAAATTAATCAACCATACAGATAAAAAGGAAAAATGGTGACAGCGTACCAGGAAAGCCAGCTCGGTTCGTCTGCGGCGTGTTTGTGGTAGGTGCATCGTAGTTGGGATCGTCAACCTCTTGGCACCTGTAGGACAGGTTACGCAGCACGCACACGCAGTTCTCCACCGATTTGTTGTCAATGTCGCTTTTGCCAATCGCAGCCTTGACTAGAAACAGGAGGGCGTCCACCAGTCCCTCGCATTCCCTTAGCTTGTGGCGTGAGTACACTCCGGCCGAACTGACATTTCTAGAATGCAGGAAAAAGGTCCGGTTCGAGGAGCCATCAGCGACAAATTCACAAGACAGTGCTCCTATTCCTACCTCAACACGCCGCTGGCATTGCGGAACACTGTCGACCAATAGATTTCGGCGTTTCGGTGGCCCTCGGTAGCGTCCATGTTGCGCTCCCACCCGGAATGTGGAATGATGATCGAGTTGGTGATGACGGTGAGTCCGTCGTCTATTATCGCTTTCTTCAGGTCCTAAGCATCAAAAAGAGGGCGTCTTAATGAACCCGAACAGGTGGCTCGAAAAAAAAAATGCGACGAGATTTTCGCCATTTGCAGTAAAATGGGGCAAAAGAATGTAATTTCCTTTGGAATTGAAAATTCTTTTGCTCCATCTCATGGGGCAAACTTACTGATTTCTCATTTTCCTGAAAATGTCATAAACCATACTTTGGCCACATTTTTTGCAAAAAGGATGATAAAAAGAAATGTCATGATTTTAGAAGAAGCAATACAAGGATGTTTATGCGAGGTAGATGCAAATGAACAGCCAATAAATTCACCAATAAAAATAAAAAACATAGAATAACTATACTCTATTAAAGTCACAGTTATTACTAAAAAAAGGTAACAAATTCACTCAATATCATTTTTTTTCATTCCATTACTTCAAATTTAACAATCACAATTTTTTTCCTGTAGAATCCTACTAATGTTTAATATTTGGTATAATTGGAGTGTTTCATAATCAACCGAGTCACAATAGCCTCTAAATTGAAAATAGTAATTACGGGTGGTTATTCTTAATAAAACAATCATTAATGCAAATGAAAAAAGAAATTACATAAATGTCCATTTGGTAAATGAAAATAATGAGATGAATTCACTGATGAAAAGAATCTCAGACTTGCCTCGCACGATGACATGTTCCATAAAATGCCAGTGACCAGCTCGCGCACTTCGTTGTCCTGCGTTTTCCTCAGCAAGCGGATCAGAGAAGGAATACCGGCAGCATTCTTGATGGCACGCTAGAGAGGGGCAGGTGATGAGATGTCATCCAGAGCTCAATCAAGGAAACCGAGAACTGCAAAATGCGCTTACCTTATTTTCATCGTTCTTCCTTCCATACGAGAGATTCCGCAAAGCCCCGCACGCGTTACGGTGCACCTCGGGGATCTCGTGGTTTAACAACGCAACGAGTGGAGGAATGCCACCGAGACTCCTGAAAATGCGAAAATGTGGAGTTAATACGACAGCTTTCGAGACATTGGGTGGAGGGAAGTGCGGTTACTCACTTCACTTTCTGCTTGACGTCATCGTCGCTGTAGCACAAGTGCTGCAGGTAGGCCGCGGCATTGGCTTTCACAATGCTGTGCGGATGCTGCAGGAAATCCACGACTTCGTTGAGATCCGGATCTCGCCACCTCACATCTAACCCAAGTTGAAAAGCAAGAGCGATGTGAATACAAGCATGTTACGAGAATGCTGAATTTACGTATGGTGTTAATATGTAAGCGGTAAACCGAAGTAAGCCAGACGAATTTAGTAAACTTGCTACAGTGGTTCACGCAACAGTACTCATGTACCACCGAAAAATGGTCCCCGTAATTTTGGATGGTTTGGTGGAAAAATTAAAATTTTAAAAACATTATTAAATGCACATCGATTTGGAAGATATTAAGGCTGTTTAAATTGCATCAAAGGCAAGTTTTGAATACACTTCACTAATCATCCTTGTAACGTGTAATTTCTCACGAGTTAAAAGTTTGTTGCCTCCAAAGCCTATCAAGAATAGTATTTGTTGTGTTTAAATACGAGAAAATGCAAACTGGAAGAGGGATATCTGCAATATCATGATTCATAAAAAGCCGATGAACGATATAAGCATATATCAGAAAGTAATAAACACAGAAAGTGGTATCAGCGTTAACCAGTGTAACAAGATAACGAATACAGCGTAAACAGGGTACGCGTACACCAAGATCAGATACAGCATTAATAATAAACTTTTCAAAAAAGCCCAGATAAAACATCACCAGCGCACAATTTGGCTTTTCAGCTGAAATTGCAACAGATCCTTTCCACGCCACTCACATTTCTTAGAGCATAATTTACATGAGGATGTCGCATACAGAAATTATCTGTTCCAAATTCCTCGCTTTTAAGCATCATTCATCATCTGAAAATTGCACTAATCCACATTACATATACATATAGTGCTGTCGAATACATATCGAATGTTCGAATATATTCGAATACTCGAACTGGGATTTTGGAGAAATTTCGAATATTCGAATATGGCAAAAAT
>JAQIXS010006143.1:0-11270 GCA_034700785.1 Rossiulus vilnensis
AATGCACTGTCTTCCTCTTGTTTCGGAAATAAAGGGTGGGTCCCATTTAAATACACGAAAATTAATCGTCTTTTTTCAATAATCGAAAAAGAAAAAAATAATAATAAGAATAATGTAAAAGACGTCTCAAGGGATTGTTAAAATGTACACGGTCAAAATCTCAGCATGGATTACAATTAACAGCACCTGTTAACGATGTCTAATTATAATTTCAAAATTCGAATGCAACTACCCAATTTCCCCCCACCCCTCCCAAAAAAAAAAACAGTAACCATTCAAACGTACATGTAGAAACTGACCCTCTTAAAGATATTAAAAAATTGTATTTTGTTCCAAAGCAATTTGTACAATTCTGTACAATTTGCGTGAATATAAGGCATTGTTTTTTCTCTGGCTATTATTCTACGAAATCCGAGAGGAATTCCAGTAAATTTAGGTGCATTCGAAAGTGCTTTAAATTGTTAACAAAACGAGCCCTTCCGATATTAGTTTGGATATGTACTCGCTGAACAAAATGCCATTTTTTTTTAATATCACAGGAATGCTAAGTGCTAAGTGGAAATCAGACATTATTTGAGGTTGAAATTTCACTTTTCTTTACGTGGAAATTGTTCTGCGCATTATGACCTCAACTTTCTTTTTTTTTCTTTTCCAAATTTCGTTATTTTTGTGGAAATCGGTCGTGATAACGAGGACGTATCCATTTTCTTATGTTTCAAAACAACACAATTGTGATTTTTAAAAAAATTCTTTTTCGACATTTTCCAACTTCGATTCCTATTTCCTCCTTTTGTGCAAGGTTGGCATAAAAAGCTTATCCCAGAATTTCAGACACGTACATGGATTTTCAAACGATCGAAATTTCCTCAAAGTTTTCCCCACTATCTTGAAATCCCATTTTCCTTATACGAGTCAAGGTTATTCAAATTTTCCCCCAAAATGACCGTAAGCATTTGTCAAAAACACCTGCAGTTAACCAAATATGAAAAGTGCAACAAAAAAATAATTTAATAAGTTCGAATTCAGAATGAACAACGTAATGTTGTATTTATAGGCCTTTTAATGCACAGCCGGATCATACATAGCAAACCTTTTTCTTTCAACAATTAAAAGGCTAAACAAACCGTGAAACTACATTATGCGGTGAAATCGTAGCCTTATTCCGCGTACACGTACATAGAAATGTACAATGCGTATTATGTAAATGAAATTAATAAATGTCACATCTACGAGGAAGATCCTTGGCGGTCACTTTGACCAATTGGGACGATCTGGGTTTTTTATAAGAGGGGGGGGGGGGGGGGGGAAGGGGTTAAATTGGGCGAATAATTATGCGGACATGCGTCGACAATGAATCGGGGAAAATAAATTAAGCAGTTTGGTTTTGCGTGACTTGGACTCCTATTCAACGACGTCTCATTTCCGGTATAAAACGGCAGTCGAAAATTCCACATCGGAATGACATTTTTTAGGAAAACAAATTTTCCACCATTTTTCGAATAATTTACGTGTACATCAATTTTTTTTACCAATTAAAATACCTTAACGATCTTTAAAAATTAACCTTTCAATTGGAGACCATTTTTAGAAGAGAAAAAAACAACAATTTCGGCCTTATAATTTGAAGAATTTTTTAAGGTGAAGTTTTTTTAGTTATTTTCATTTACACGTATATAAGCCATATTTTCAACTTTCAGTATCAACTCATCATTTTTTATTCACTTTTTCAAGTTTCCAAACTAATTTTTTAATTTTTTTTGTGTGCCCTTATTGACATACTGATAAAATATATTCAATCCTGGCATAAAACTTAATCAAAATGCTCAATACTCCCAAAATAAAGCCCGGAGTATATACTTTTGAAAGCAAAACATTGTCTACTAACATGATTTCAGATCGTGCCAATAAAAAGACTAATTCCAGACGTGGGTGGGCACGAATAACTAACCACACGTATTTTTCACTTAAGCGGTGTTCCACTTATCCGTGTATTTCCGCAGGCATCGCGTTTTGTTCTAATAATGATGTGCTACAAATTAGCCGTTCAATCATGTTTTTGGCGTGACTAACTTAATCGAAAAACGCCAGAGAGAGAGAGAGAGAGAGAGTGGCAATTTTGACACCCCTTGCATATCGGTCAGTTAGCCAGCACCACTGACCAGCCACCCCCCCCCTCACACATAAAACGTTTTTTTTTAAGAAAAAAAAAGAAGAAAAAAAGAAATGGAGCCGCGAGGCAGATATTGACGGCGGTCATACGTCATTTCACACGATGGTCATTTGTCTTGAAAAGTTGACAAGTGCTCATTCAAGTTCACGGAAACCCCTTGTTAAGGGGGATCAAGCAGATCCCCAATACGCGTTACACGCATCGCAAGAATAGTCACGGTCATTTTTAGCAACAATAACAACTTTCTGACCCTAAGTTGTTATTCTTTAGATTCTCGTACTTTCGGTTTAAGCATTTTAAAAAAGTTAGGGCATGGATACACCGCTCATTGTTTCTGCTAGAGTTGCTTAACAGGTAGGTATAGAGCTCTCTAGCGGTAGCAATTCGAAACCTTAGCTAGAGTGATGGAAGTCCCCTAGGCTAGAGTATAGTGTACACAGTGATATATTGCATTAGCTAGATTGCTCTACATCTATTGACTATGCTAAATAGACCTCGTCCTCTCTTAGGAAGTTAGGCGAATAGAAGCGACCGCAGCGCCCTCTGGTGCCAAATACCAAAACCGGTGGAGAAATTTCGACAATGAAACTGAAAAATATCCAAATATGAAGTTTTGAGAGATAAGACCAAGATTTGACTTTTTTTTTTGGGGGGGCTAAGAAAGGAACAAAAAAAATTGTCTGACAAAGGTCAAGGGGCGAACCGCGAATCAGCGGGAGGTGAAACCGAGGGAAAAGCCCTTAGGGGAGGAGGCCGGGCGCCACGCAGGGGTTCCCCCTTGCGTCTCATGGGAACAACTAAAGTTTGCGTAAAGCCAGAAAAACAAGCGTTTTTATCGCCAACTGATTTGGCCCTTGGGGGATCTTCGGACGCCATATTGGGCTAACTCATTTGGGTTCGGATTTTAACATTCCATTATGATCAAGATTAACTTCTTTCAATAGAAATGTGAAATTTGATTTTGCTGGCGCCATTTTAAAATTACGAGAACATAAAATAATTGTCACAATCAATATTGATATTGCCGTTTCAAAAATGTGTGTCGTAAATTTTAATCAGTATCAATTAAACTACACGATGAAATTCAGAAAGCACCAGTATCATGGTGCAATATTAAATTTACTAGCATTTCGTTTGAAATTACAGAATGGAACTTACATTCTGAAGATACAGTTTTCAAAATTGTTGAAACAATTAACGAGTTATTGCGGTTACCACGTGCACTTTTCTGCAGTAGGGCGTCATAGACAGGTGGTCAACTTCGCAGGTTTTACCCGTACGCAATAGATGGACGTGTGCCACGCCCCCTGTCCCCTTCTTCAATTACATCTACTTCGATATAAACGAGAACCGTTTAATTTTTGTAAAAAAAGCGAACAAACAAAAGCAACAAAGGCGGGGCGATTGTTATCGGGTAGATTACACCGTTTTTCACGCCGCGGCCACGCCCCCTTCCTCACCGACGTCCGTTGTCCAAGACTCCAGGAGGTTGATTTCACGCCCGCCTATGCTCGTAATTATAACGATAACGTATTTACACATCTGTACGTTATTTCGTCGAGCAAAAAAAGAGGCGGTGATGAGATTAATTCACCATAACCGCAAAAAAAGTTTTTTTAAAAAAAAAACATTAAAAAAACCCAACGGATATGCATTAAATAATAAAAATATATAGGGATAAACCGAAGCCCCAATAAGTGCAATAATAATACCAATAAGGATGATGATAATAATAATATCGGAACAGGAAAAAAAAAAGGTTAATGCAGCTGCGTGCGTGTTGCTAATTTAATATCAAAATCAAAAAAAAAAAGCAGGTGTAAACTCCAAGGGTCAAAGCAATAGTGCCGAATACTTTTCCGTTATTCGATTTCAGATAAACCAATTTTTAATCACTTTTTATTTTTTGCACGGTATGTATTAAAGCGGATATTTTAAAATGCGATTTTATTGCGTGCGTTTATAAAACATATTTCGATGGGACGTGTTATAAATTAATACGCTTATAACTCACTATACGGCCTCTCTTTATACGGCATTTAGCTTAAACGGCTTTTAAAAGGAAAGACAATATTAATGATACGTTGTTCATTTTTACTGACAGTACTTTGTGCAAGCGTTCATGATGTATACAACACGCTTATGTCATTTTTCAAATGATGGAATAAATGAAATTATATTATAATATATCATATTAACCCTGAACATCCTCTGTTCCATAGGGATAAACTCAAACTTGGTCTATTTTCTGCTGGATTAATGTGAATTTCTCATTTGAGAGTTAACTTCAGCTAAGGTGAGAGTATTCAACGTTTTTGTTAAAACCATTTTTATTTTTCAATTTTGTTTCGCTACTCTAAACTTAGGTAATGGAACATTATAGTTTGAAATTAAATAAAATTTAATTAAAAACATTTTTAGCCAACAACTGAAGAGTGATTTTATAATGTTTTTGATGACATTTCGATCGTATGTTATGTCATTTATAACGAGTTTCGTTATACGGCATTTCGCTTTAAATCCACATTTATAGGAACCTTTCTAGACCGCAAAGTGCATCTACATGTACGTTAGATAGATGCAAGACCCACAGTCAGTTGTAATTCAGTCATTTCCCAATATTTCCACGTTCCAAGTCTTTGTCAAGCAACAAAACGTACAGTACTATCGCCATGACTTAAAAGTGCCAATTTCCTACGCATAAAAATTATTGTGCAATAATACTTTCGGCCAGATTTTTATGGAATGTCCCTAACAAAATTTTGCACGATCGAAAAAACGAAAACAAAAAACAAGAAATTTGTATCGTTGACCACTTTAGGCAACCACATCCTGCGGGCAGGGGTCGTCGAGGTCAACCCACTTCCCCGGTCAATAAACAAAGACGAGAACAAAAAAAAAATTAAATAAAAAATAAAAATAAACACACAATGCGTTGCGTTCGGTGGTCCATAGACGAACGATTTTTTTTACGCTCGTTTTTCGCCAAAAATCGCTTCGATAAATCACATTTATTTTTGTTTGTTTTCCCCCTTTCAAACTCATTCCCTCTCGACTTTCCAAATTTACGTGAAATACACGAAAGCCGCTGGCATAAAATTGACTTTGGACCGGGAAAAAATAAAAATAAAATGCAACTAACCGCAAAGCGCAGACGAGCACACGCTCTCTCATTGGTCTCCGTCGCGGTTACATTAAACGAAAATTCATCTTAGATTTTTAATGTCATCGATGATTTTTTGAAAATAATTTCGCAAGTATTCGTCATCGAAAACCATCATAAAATAAAATTCATCAATTTTACACATTTTAAACGAAAAATGAAAACGAAAGAGAATAAGACACGATGTTAGCCCGGGTGAAAAAGTTATATATGGCCATAAAAATATTCAATTCAATTCAACTCAGTACCCTACAGTCAGCAACTAAATGCCATATGGTAGGGGGGTCAAGCCCATTTTCAGGAGAAAGCTCCTACGTCAGTCATGTATGTCAAAACTCAACGTGTGTGAGCCATACATGGACATTAAAAAAGTCCACATATATTGACCTCGCCATTCATGACAACTATAGACAAAGCCATGTTCTATATTATGATTCAATACTGATATCACTACATATGTTGTACAGTGAGTTTCAGACTACTGACATCAGTATGATTAGTGAAATCTCTACGATAATTTTATAGTGATAAACAGTGCTTTTTTGGACTACCGATATCAGTATGCTCAATGATATCACTAAACTTTTTTACTAATATCACTACATATCAATATATTTGTGCTGAATACTGACTAAGTGTACTGATTTATACTGATGCTTTCCACCAGGCCTACGTGTAGATGAAACATCCACTTTAGGTCCATTTGCGGCCAATCTCTGGTAGAACCATACACGGAATACTCCATACATGTCTATATAATATTTATTGGTCATTTTTACGACTTTTTTTTTCTTTATTTTCCCCAAACGCGATTTTTGGCTTTTTTTTTTCTCGGGCGGCCATCGCGTTGACCACTGGACCGTGACCCTGGAGGTGGACCGACCCCTTTCCTTTTTTTTTCTTTAATTTTTTCGTATTTTATGCCGGGGGAAAGGAAATGGTTCGACACCAAAAATGCCGCCATCAAAAGCCTCTTTATGTGTCGCCAACTGAAAAATGCCTCCCTTTGAACGTTATAAATGCCGAATGCGGTTTTTTTTTCATCCCAGATTTTCATTTCGTGCAAAACTGATAAACGAGCTTGCATAATGCGCGTATTTATCTCTTCTCGTTATTTTCTCGTTTTTATTTAATTTTTAATTTTTATTTTTCAAGTTTCTTTCGGATTCTGCGTCGTTGACGAAGGACAGAAAAAGATCTCGTAAATCAATTTTTTGAACTGCTCAGCGTTTCAGGGTGGATCAAAGGTTGCTTCGAGATCCATTTCACGGACACTGCGTCTAAACGGCCCACTGAAACGTTCAATTCAATACAAATCAGTACCCCGGTGCAACCAATGATATTCCAGTTATAAAAAACCAAAACCTGCAGACATCCCAAAGAAAAAAAAACCGATCAATATCAATGTATTCAATGTCAGGCCCTTGAAACCACGTCTGTTTTCTGAAAACAACATGTTTCAGAAGCTAGTTTTTTTTTAAAACATGAACGTCAAAAATTAAATGAAGTAATGAATAAACAATCCACGCGTTGCTAACTTGCTGCCTAAATTGCTCGGACAAGGTGGTTGTCGCAAAGGGTGATGAAGAAGTGACCCTGCTCGTTGTGAAAGCGTGCACCAGGATGCGCCACGTACCATCGCGAGGCTGACCAGCAAGTACATGTAAGTAGCCCTCGCCAAGAGCAAACCCCGATCATGAGAAAGAGCGTTTTGCACGGGGGTGTTAACTATTTCACGCATCCACCTGTTTTCGCGTCGATTCCATCAAGGCCCATGTTGGAAGGTACGACCCGTAAATAAAATTATAAAAAAAACACCGTTTCTGCTGCTAGTCCTAAAGGTGGCGGATGTGTATAATATTATTATTGTTATTCAGGCACAAAACACTCGAACACCACCACGCATCGCTGCCTCCAAAGTCAACTTAATCGTTTCATTGCCAGCGAATTAATTCCGTCTTCCAAGGACCCGCTAAAACCACCCGAGACGATGAGAAATTTAGCGTCTCATTCATTTAGGGAAAAAAAAGGATCCCACGAAAAGAAAAATGTCAAACAAAAATCCATTTTAGAAGTACATGTACATGTACGTGCTTCTCCTCTGCTGATATCACTATGATTCTACCATGATATACTGGTTTTTGGGACTACTGATATCAGTATTAGAGTGGTTTTTGAGACTACTAATATCAGTAGGCCTATGGTGAGTGATATCGCTGAATTTTTGTACTGATATCTAGTGAGCTTTCCATCAGGTACATTTAACCTAATGATCCTGGTGAAAAGACGTTAAAGATCTGCTATATGATTCTACACTGACATCTCAATATACGTGTATAGTGATATTTACGACTGCTGACATTAGTATGCTTATCTCTATGCTAATTTCGAGTGTAAATTGTTGACAGAAATTGCTTTTTGGTAGTACCGTGGACTACTGATATCAGTATGCTGAGTGACTTCACTATGATAACATCGGCGAAATCACTTTCTATAGTGGTTTTTTTTTGGACTACTAATATCAGTACGATATGCTTCGTGATATCACTAATCGTTTTACTGATATCACCACATATCACTATACATGTTATGATATCTACCGTACCGATATACAGTGAGCTTTCCAAAAGGGAATGGAGTAATGATAGGTGGTAATATCATTAGATGACGTCATCGGTATTGTCATTTAGTAATGATGGTGTCAGATCTCCTATAAGGGAGGCACTCTCCAGTCTTCACCAGTAATGTCAGTGTTGATCCGAAAGCGTAAGTGTCGCAGTAAACGATTGATCAATTAACCATAACATTAACAGGTGTGGTCCACGATCGTCCAGTTTGTGTGAACCCCACCCCCTCCAATCACGGACGTCGTTAATGGACGGCCCCTCAGTGGTACTTAGCCGAAATGGTTTTAAGCATGGTAAAAAAAAAAGGCAAATAACTGGTGGAATTTGTGAGGGCCGCACTTTTAATGGCCCTTGATGAAGCTGACCGCCATCATCTGCTTCCTTTGTGTTGTCTCTCACCTCTCGATGGGTCCACCTTTAAGAGTAATAAGTAGCGATGGCTTCATTAGCGGACCAGCCGGACAGGTGCGTTGAGTGGACACGCGGACGACGTCCCAATTAGGAGCAAAAAAAAAAGGGACCCTGCATGCAGTAGATGTGCAATTAGACCGTTTCCTCGTTATAAAACTGATGCAGGAATGTTGCCGAAAATTAAGGACTCTGGTGACCTTGAATCTCCAAAATCAATGGGGCCTACATACGAGGGGTTTTTTTTGCAACGAAGACACAATTTTCAAATTCGCTAAAAGTATGAGTGCATCTTTTATAGACGACGAATCGACATTTATTCATTTATTTTTACACGAAGTGATGATTGCTAATATATACATGCAGGGTCCCAAAATGGCGTCTAAGGGGGGTACACCTGACCGCCCATGCTAATCTCTGTTTGACTTGGAGCGCGAAGCGAGGTCGACGTGTAAGCCGTAGCGCAAATCCAGTCCGTAATCGGATTAAGGACTTTTGAAGGGCCCTCATCTCAATTTCTCGATGATTTGGCATTTTTTGACTTCCTCTCCGATGGGGTCCCATGGTGCTCTATAAGGGGTATTTAGGGGATGGGATGGGAGGGGGGGGGACGTTTTTTTGCGGTTAGGCCTATTTCGATTTCCCTTACTCCGTGTATAGGCCGCACTTGGTCGTTCTAATTTAGGCCCCTGTCATTCACTAAAAAAGTGAAGAAAAAAAACCCTCCTGCAATGGGCCTTCATCCTAAACTACTTCCGCAATAATAATAATATAAAAAAACATGAAATCTCACGAAATGAACAATCAGGATGAAAGGGCATGCGACTTAGGGGCGTAGTCCTCGCCCCCAAGCGGCTACAAAAAAGCCTTTTATCGTGAAATATAAGACCAGCAAATAAGTCGGGTTTCAAATTTTCATTTCGTATGCACAGGATAGGGGGCTCTAATGACGTCGAAGTTAGACTCCACACACACAAAAAAACTAAAAAAGGGCATCGTCTGACGGAGTCGGATTTATTCTATATCACGTGCCATAAAAATATAGCAAAACATAAAACCTCCATGATTTAGCATGCGTATATAGAGCTTCAAATGAGAAACTGAAGATGCAAACGTGTGCATGTATACATTGTGCATGCATCAGTAGATAAAAAACCCAGAATGCATTGTATGTCACTATACATGTACACTGTATATAGTGTTACCCCTGTAAAATAATCATAGATTTCACTAAGCATACTGATGTCAGTAGTATATAAATCATTATAAATAGTGATATCAGTATAGAATCATATACTGATCTTTTCACCAGGGTTCCACTCGTTGCCATGATGTCCAAAGAACAATTTCAAATGAATTCTGGATGCTTTTGGCACATTATACAATTGGTCAGGGTTCCCATCAAAATTAAATTCTCTTCGCATCTTCCCTGACTTTTACACGTTTTTGGAAAACAAATTTCCCTGAGTTTTTCAACAAACGTTTACGGAATAAAACGGAAAGAAAATGTACCTAAAATTGATATTCGTGTTTAATGTTTCAAAATCTGCTATCGAAATTAGGAGAATTCCCTATTATCGGCATACGTACGACTTTAAACACATTTTAAGCAAAGATATCTATTTAAACTTAAAGACGGGTGTTTTTTTGTGTGTGTTCGTTTTCATTTACTTCCTCTGAAACAGTGGTTAGCAGAATAAAAACTAACAAAGTTTTCCCGTTTTCAAGTTAAATTACAATTCATTTCAGCATCCAACTTATATCATTTTGTTGCTTACAAAAGCCACGCACGTACATAGATATTATAATTTTTTCAAAGTAATAATGTTACCAAACTGTTAATTCAGAATTATCAGAGCGACTAACGACTTTCAGAAGAAGAAGAAGAAAAAAAAATAACGTCAATAAAACGGATTATCGAGGAAGGAGGGGAAGGGGGGGGGAGGAGGAGAAACAGGTCAAATTTCAATAGTGCGCAATCGAAAACCATACGAGCTTGACAATGACGAATTAATTACAAAAAAAATGAAGAAAGAAAGAAAAAAAAACCCAACCCCCGGTCCTGCTTCCGCTTGCCGCGAATATTCAGCGCAAAGTTCATTGTTAGTAGCGAGATAGGTCAGAGTTGACGTTGACGAAAGCTAGGCAAATGGAAGGGGTCAAGGAGGGACACAAGCCACGCCACACGCCTTGACATTTACGATGAGCAAATACATGCCAGCAGCAACTAAGCAGTTCAAAGAGAGATAGTGATTAAAATACACGTGTATCATAATAATACACACACGAAACTGGGCACCCTAAGTCCTCCTCGTGCGATGCACGTGCAAGCGAGGGCAAACCGGAAAAGCCCGGAAACAGGAACGAACTCTTCACACTTGTAGAGCGATCTATCTAGACCTGTCCTATCTCCGCACATCTTCTCCGCTGTGTATCGGTACCCTTGTCATTTGCCAATTTGATTTTGTTTTCCCATGTAGAATTAGTCGTCCACTACAGCCATCACAATGTCATGACATTGCAGCATCCTCCCCTCCCCTAACGTCACACCTGATGACGTCACACATGCACGTACATGTATTTCAATTAAGGTATATATATGATGGACAAGTGACAGGAGGAAGAAGGGGGGGGGGTTGTGTTGCCAATCAAGCTGAACAACCCCAAACCCAGGTTCAGAAGTGGTCACAGGTGCGCTTTTCCTACTCGTGTCACACAATGTCACGATGCCAACACCACGTGTCAAACGCGCGACAATTTCCACGGAGGACAATTCGCGAATATACATACATGTACCAACTGCTGATCGTATCACATTTTTATAACAAAAGAGCAAAACGAGCGATAAACGTACGGATGCAGGCATTAAGAGTCATAAAGGGGGTGGGTCGTAATGGGAGGG
>JAQIXS010006144.1:0-11265 GCA_034700785.1 Rossiulus vilnensis
CTTCACATTAGGATGGGTTGAGCGGAACGCTATTGAGTCATAGCCCCCTATATATCACAGGCCTGGGTATCAGAGCAATTTCCACGGTGAGAGCCGTTATCGTCATATGAGGCACCGTTTTTTGCTTTCACCAATTAGAATTGCAGCATCATCGTATGGCCACGCCCAATCAACGTTCATGCCATTCGCATTGCTAGAGAGTGCGAAATCGTGACACAAGCAGAATTACGTTGCCAGTATTCAACTGCAGAGGCCCGTTATTTCTAGGCGGCTCTGATTCACACCATCCTGTGAAATTTCATGTATACGTGTGCGAAGATTTGCTCGTGTGGTTCGCGTAGTGCCACGTTGCTTACAGAACCAGGATTTGGTGGAGCAACTAGGCACAACATTGACGTGATGAATTAAATTGATACACACGCGCTTCTAGAACGTTCTGAACATGCACCTAGCCAGCGATGCCAGTGTTTAGAATGAGAATTAACGGTTCGGTGCCCCTGAAAACAGCTGCTTTTGCCAGGTACGTTCTGGCGTTGAATTGCATATATGCATGGAGTGTTTCCAGTTTACCGACTGACTAATTATAGTCTGTGCCAAATCCTCGCAGCTCCACGGCCAGGTAGACGACTGCACCTGCAGCGTACGTGGACACCGTTGACAACTACAACAACCTGAAAATCTACCCCCGCGCCTGAGGAGCTTACTTAGTAAGAATTATTTTAGGTTTTTTAAGGTAAATATATCATTTCTTTTTTCGTAATGCTGCAAAATGTCGACTCTGATTGCACCGTTTGGAATTTTAGCCAAAAATGGTATTTTGCCACCAGCTATATACGTATGTTGACAGCAGTCAAAAGCTATATAGGATGCCATTTGCTCGGCTGGCCCATTATAAACACAGTATCTGAAAATTGAAAATTGAGCTAAGCCTTTGTAAAACAGCCATCATACAATGGTTATGAATAGAGAACAATTCAAAATGTAACCCAATGCAGATACTGTGTTTCATCTTGGGGCAGCAGAGCTGGTGTCCATATCTAGTGCAACTGAGTATACACAACAGAATAATATCCAAATCTAATATATGCCTATTTACTCAAATATAAGACGCACTTATTATGCAAAAATCCAATTACGATATCAATTTCTTATGAGGTGGGGATGTAGAGCAGTAACATTTTGTTATGATATTTGTGGTAACAAATGTTTTTGAACACTTCGCTCGATTGGTGGGAGATGACAGCATTAGATTGGTTGTTTAAACTGGAAGTTTTCGCTTGTTTGGGGGCAAACTGAAACCAGCATTGCACACCTCGGTCTGTTGCATTACATGTACTTTATATATTCGTCATAAATGTCAAAAACGTAAGTGCATATTAGAATCGAGTGGGAATATATTTTTTCTTCTTCAAAATTTGACCAAAACTAGTGGGCGCGTATTATTTCCAAATATCCAAATTCGTTGTATCCAAAGTTCCATCCCTGTTTAATCCCTAAATTAAGCCTACTCCAATCGAAAGTGCAGTTTCCCAAATGTTAAAGCCACCAATCAATTGCTTTAGTATATAGTTGTAACCAAGTATCCTTCTCAAATCCATAGCCGGGCAACACTAAAGTTGTCAAGCAATTGGGTGGCTTAGTGACAACTTTTGAGCCCATTGCTTGGAAGGCATGGATTCAAAACAACTGAGTCTGCCTTGCCTTATTTCTGTATTCTTTCTGCCAACCTCATTGTAAAATATAGGTAATACTGTTATTCCTTCAGAACCCTAAGCTTTTAATGAATAACGTTCTGATGGCAGACATGGAAGCCAGGTGTTTTGTATTTGCATAGCCCAGAAACAGTAGACAGATTTATTTCCAGCTGGTTTTTATAAACCATAACACATTGCAGTATCGCTCCTGTTATTAACTGGTTGCATCTACTTGGTTGCCTATATCATGTTCCTTGTGTGAAATTAGGAAAGTTTAGTGTTTTGGGACAATTAGGAGACTAATTTTGGTTTTTAGCAATGCATGTTATGACCAAATGATATGTATCATTTTTTACAGTTGACTGGCAAATTTTTTTTCGGCAGTCTGTTTAATCATCAGCATCTCGGTTGTCATTGCTTCATTGATAGCTATATCGTGTTAATGGGGCAAGGTTTTTTCCAACAATACAATGGCCATCGATTCTATATTTTAGGATTGTTGGTACAATGATAAATTCTATAGTTTTGAAACGAGGTCATTTTTCTCTTATTCTGTGAAGTCGATAAATGGTTATCATAAAAGGCTTCTCGTACAAAATCTAGCCTATAGTGTGATAATCAAATGCTGTGTATATATAAATCCTCTCTTCACGTTTAAACTTACCGTATTTGCTAGCGTATAAGCTACACTTCGTATTTTTTTTACAAAATTTTGAGATCTGAAAAAGGGTTGTAGCTTATGCGCGCACTTTTCATAAATGTTGATTAATGACTTCGTCTTTCTATTTATTCCAAAATTAAACAAAAAAAGGACTTCACCACAGAGGATTAAGGGCAGTTTTAAATGGAATTACAGGCAAAATTAATCGGCTTTAAGAAAACAAATTGACTCTCAATAATAAACTAATTAAAAATTTATTTTATGAATAATTTAATTTTTCTTAAAATTAAGGTCCAATTTCCGTATGCGGCTTATACATGTATGCGAGCAAATAAAGTAGTTGAAGAAGGGGCAGTTCTTTTTTTCTGTTTATATTAACGTACCTTTTGAAAGAGAATTGATTCACTTTAGGTTTACAGTTATTTGAATCAACAGATGATTTTACTAATGGGTTTTGTTTGACTTCACCCTTTTATGAATTTAATTTTTATGTGTAGAATGATTCACTAGCTTTGATGAAGAAGCATTGCATTTGAGAAAATAAATATAAAATCATTAATTTTTATAAAAATACATATTTTAAAACGTAAAGAAATAAATCTGAAGTAAAAGTAATTCCAAAATTACTGTATTTTCGTTGTTCACCAAATTTGATGAATAATTTTTTTAATTGTTTTTGAAAACATTTTTGAGCAAGTATGTTTCACTTGAATGTGTACCTACTCCTTGACGTTTTGTTTTGAATTCTTCAAATTCTTATATTTGTTTCTAATAACGTTAATTGTTTATAGGTAAATCTCAACAGACCTTGTCCATTTTGGTCTGAATATGGCAAATGCTCGATTCGAGATTGTTCGGTGAAGCCATGTTCCGAGGTAAGACAATTAACAGGTAAGGGAAGGTCTATGAGCGATGGGTCAAACTACAATGGGCACTTCTCATATCATACTGATTAAATTTCATGTCAAGCATTTAATGATTTCCAAAAATTGTTCACTTTTATGTTTTTAAATTAGATTTTTCAATTTGGTGGAATGTCAAATGTTTGTTGTGTTTAGATTATTTTCATTTCTTTTTAATCTGAAAACAGCATTTTCTCTTTCTTAGGAACAATTACCTGAAGGACTGAAAGCGGCTAATAATGGCCACGTTAATAAGGTTCGTGATTCACAGTTTTCAATTTACTCTTTAAGTATATAATCATTATTTATGATTTGATACATCATTTGATTCGTTTTTAGTATTCTAAAGAAGCCAACGAAGCTGACGATTGCCAGCAGGAGATAGAATTGAGCCATTTGAATACCACAATTAGCGATGAAAA
Organism: Rossiulus vilnensis; assembly: GCA_034700785.1. Lineage (NCBI taxonomy): Eukaryota > Metazoa > Arthropoda > Diplopoda > Julida > Julidae > Rossiulus > Rossiulus vilnensis. The sequence goes on from JAQIXS010006144.1 coordinate 3,680, forward strand.
TCAAGAAGATTTTGCTAAGTGGAAAGCTCACGACGATGCTCAAGACAATTTTTGCGAATTGGAAGGCAAGTATCATAGACGATCCCACTGTTTTGTGGTTTGCTATAACGTATTTCGCGTTAAAGTAGGGCAACAAAATTTAGTACAAAATTTCTAACGGAGAATCTCATTTGCGTGCAGATGAAAGGTCGACTGATACAGAGTATGTCGATTTGCTTCTAAATCCCGAGAGATATACTGGTTATAAGGGAGAGTCGGCGAACCGGATATGGCGATCGATATATGAAGAAAATTGTTTCAAGTAAGCAGAATATAAACATTGATATCGAAACAATTGTTGGTTGCTGTAAACATTGAGAAATGTCTTCTTCGCAGGCCCAATCCTGGTTATGACATTTTGGACTCGCAATCCATTGGAGGTAATTACCTCCGAATTCTTTCAATTGTTTTAAAGCAAGTTGTATTTTTAGAAATTTTTCTTCAAATTTAAACAAAATCTGAGCATTTTATTTTGACATTTTGAAGCTTTAGTATGATAAGAAAGCAAATTGAATCTTTTGTTTTGATTAATATCACATTGTCTTTACTGAGTTAATTTTGTTGGTATATTTTGCTGCTAATCCTCATATGTATGTGGGCTTTGTTCTAGGATTATGCCTTGAAAAGCGGGTATTTTATCGTGCTATTTCGGGACTCCACACCAGCATAAACGTTCATCTTTCAGCCAACTATCTTCTAAGTGGTATGTTTGCTAGCGCTCTGTATTGAAAACTGCATATTTTCATTTCCGGCAGTTTTTAAATGTTTCCATTTTTCAGATAATGTCGGATTCGGCGGGATGGTTTGGGGACGAAATTACGAAGAATTCCAGAAGCGCTTTGCACCAGAGTTCACTTATGGAGAGGGACCAAACAGGCTCAAGAATCTTTTATTTTATTTACTTGTTGGAATTGAGCGCAATCGCCAAAGCAGCACCTTACTTGGAGAATGAAAGGTACTACACTGGCAATGAGGAGGAGGATGCGGATGTTGTTATGGCAGTGAAAGAACTTTTGGCTGTAGCTAAGTGTGTATTTTTTACGTTAAATTAAAACGTTGGATGGATTAGCGTGTAACCGCAAATTCGATGCACTTTTGTACGTCGTAGATCATTTCCACACCCCTTTGATGAAAGTAGCATGTTTACGGGCAACAAGAAGCAGGCCCAAATTCTCAAGGTACAAGAATTTGCGAAGTGGTGACTTGTCTTTTGACGGAAATTGCATTTTTCTTGATGGTCTCCTGTGTATTTCAGGAAGAATTTCGGAAACACTTTTTGAACATATCTCGCATAATGGATTGCGTCGGTTGTGACAAATGTAGACTTTGGGGGAAAATTACAGGTAAATGAAATTTGTCGAAATGTTTAATTAAAATTATTCACATTTTTTTTTAAAGATTCGTTTATGACATTTAAATGTATACACTCTTTTCATTTAGGTTCAGGGATTAGGAACGGCGCTAAAAATCCTGTTTTCGGAGCAGATAGGCGCGAAATTCAATTTGGATGAAATGAAGAAATCTAAGTTTCAACTGACTCGGACAGAAATAGTCTCAATTTTTAATGCATTTGGAAGTTAATTGTGGATTATTTCATCAATCTTGTTACAATCTTATCAATCTTGTTGTCGGCCATTGTTGGAATCGGCACAAATTTGTTCTTCTTGTCCCTTGTGGCCTTACTGTCATGGTACCGATATCTGGTGTGACAAGAATCGCACGAAGTTGTCGTCCGGGTGGGCTTCGACGATTCTCGACTGAAGAGCATCGAAGAAAGGCGTTCGCAAGTTAAAGAATTCCTGCTCAGAGAGAAACAAAGTAAGTTAATGGGATAATTGTATTTTCATCGCTTGTTTTTTATTTAATAGAATTTATTGCAAAATTGCGTCTGTTGCCAGATAAATAAAATTATGTGATGTAAACAATAAAGAGATTTACAAAATCTCTTCAGTTTAATGGTTTGAAAATACAGATATATGAATCGTTATGGGTGCTTTGAGCTAAAACAAATCATAGTCGTCGTCTAGATGCTATGGTAGAAAAATATTGATCATTTCAATGGGAAATATATAGGGCGATTCATAATTATTGTCGGGTTTCCAAGATCTGTAGATCTAAGACCGAGGTCATCCACATGTAATGGACAACTTACGGAGTAAGAACGTGTAACTAATACAGTTTTATTTGGCAACACTTTATTTGCATCAGTATTCCAAATGGTGAATATTCAATAGAAATCGTTGCGCGTATACTCTTGACTTTCCGAAACGACGTCCGTTATCACAACAAAACGTCGTTATCGAACTCTGTGTGCAAAAGATTTGAATAAACACTTCATTAATTCGATAAACTTCGTCCTGCGAAGTTGAACAGTCACCATTTTAACTACTAACGTCTAATTAACTCCAAAAAATGACTGCGGCAAAATAAGGTGTTACCAAATGAAACTTAATTCTTGAGGTACACTTTCTTATTCCATACGCAGTTTTATGTGGTTGCTTTCGGTTTTAGATCTGTAGACCAAGGAAACAATGACGCATCTTCAATTAAATATATACTACGTATAAATGGACAAAATCGCCTCAGTTGCAAAAGGCATTATTTATAAATTTACCTAAACAATTGACCTAGATCATCTTGGTCACAGAAAGATCACCATATTTTATTTTTTATCTGTTATTGTTTTTATTGTTACATTAAGCTTATTTGTGTTTATTCTAATTCTTCATTTTCATTGTTTGATCGTTATTTTCAGGGCAGACCAAAATGCGGGCTTCCTTTTCCTCTTTTGAAAGGCCTAGGGTAATACAGAAACAGTTGCTGCAGGATTCGCTGGGAAGGACACTATCTTTGGAGTCGTTTCCATCGCCATCCGTAAAGGACACAAAGGACGGAATCTATTCGACGCAATCGACGTCCCCGTCGTCTCCTGTTAGGAAGTGTGCTATTCCACTATCGAAACTGGCCCTAAACGATCAACTGAAGAGTTTGAGTCTTGAGCGAAGCAAAGAAGCTGGTCTTAGCGCAAGATCTGAAAAAGGAGTTGTAAGCGACGAAGGCACACTGGACGATGAAAATTCTATTGACCAAGATTCCATCAATGGGAGTTTTACGCTCGGAGATGAAGGTAAATGCTTTATTTTAACCCATTTTCTAATTTTGTTATTATATAAATCTGATAAAGGGCTTTTTCTAAAATACTTGCGTGGAGTGATATTTGTCTTTGCTTCCCATGGAACATAACGCTAATGTGCAACACCAGATATCTGAGAGCAAAATAACTGAAATCATTCAAGCAAACAGGGCTGTGTGCAATGGGAGATTTTGGGGGTGAAATTCCTCCCCTCCCTTTTCTGGAAAAAATACGAAAATGACCATAGAAACTGCCAATAATTGTTAGCATTTTGATGACACCCCCCAAATATGCAAATAACCCATTCTTGCCCTCATTTTCAAATCATTCGCATGGATTGACAACAAACCTTGGTAAAATTTCAACAAAAACCGATTTTCTTCACTAAGTCCTTGTTTATGTTTTCGTAATTAAACGTCATAAATGTATAACGTCAGATTAGTGCTATCTATGTTTTTCACAAAATTATAACGAGGTTTTCCCCTCTCCTGAAAAGTTCATTTTTTGGTAATTGTTATGTTAAGGTATGGCACCCTTCATATAGTAGCATGATTGATTATAAGAAGTGAAACAGTCAAACACATTCTACTTATTACCAGATAACGCCACGGAAATGGCATTTTCTTTTAATAGTGAAAGCTCGGGAATAATAACCTCGTTAATTAGCTATGGAAAACTGTTTAATCGTGTCTTTCATCTAAAGCTGCACAGTCAAGGAGTTATTTTTAATTAAACCGACGCTATATATTTTATAGATGAAGATCGGAAATCGCAGGAAATTGAGTCAGCTGGAGAAGATTCCTTAGAAAAAGTGCCCATAGGGCTCACCACGATTAAAGGGAGCGCCCATTTGTGAAAAAGGTTGAGAAGTGAGATTTTTAGCAAACTGTTCTCGGGTTGCAATATAGACTGGTAGGTTATGCATGTGAATTCTAAAATTGGTTCCCATCGTACTTATGTGATTGGTTGTTCGTGATTTTAAACCCGCAATTTCGTTCATCTTCGTCATGATACAGTTTTCTCGCATTTCTTACCCATGCATTTTACCGTTCACGTGACTTCTCTGGCAGAGGTGCGGTTCACAGTATTTATTTGTATATTATTTTATTTTTGGAGGAGCCGGTTTTGAGAGGAACGGACAACCAAATGCTATTTTCGTGAGGATTCCCCCTCATTAAACAAATTTCCCTAGTCTGCCCTCTGGCACAGAGATAAGGCGAATGATGCTTGAAGTTCTGGTGACGAACAAGCGCATTTTACGGTTCTTGTCTTCTGAAAACTGTTCCTCTGGTGCAGGATAAGTGCTGGAGCAAGTGAGCTCCGCTTCCTACTTTATGCTTCCTGCTCACTCTGCTTGTATCAACAGTTCACCCCAAAATACCAAAGCTTAGTTAGAAATTGAAATGCAAGCAGGTAAAGATGACTTTTAACAAACACAGTATTACTTATCAGCAAATCTATTGACAACTACCTATATACATGTATAAATAATATTGATTTTTATTGGCTTTGTTTTCATTTATTTTACTCCTCACAATTATTTTAGCCAAATTAAAATAATCCGTTCCATTTGTTATTGTTTTTAAATTTGAAATCTGTTCTGAAGTTTCTTCGGTTTTTAAAATGAAATGAGCGTAGGAAACCATACTTATGCCAGAACGTCTTCCAATTCGTTTGCCTTTGCTCGTATTTTATTTATTTTCAAATTTAAAAAAGTTAGAATTCAAAGGATTCAGAACCTTTCTTTCACCACAGCTTATTATTAAAAGCATGATGGATGTTTACCCCTTCTGCCTCTTTCAATTACTGTTGCTGAAAGATGGCCTAGTTTTGACTTTTTTTCTGTCTTCTTGCTTTGGCCAGAATGCAAAAGGACAAAAGACCCTTTTGTTACGTCGTTTTTCTGTCAGTTCATTTTGTCATCTGTCAGCATTTTTGTGATCACTGTAAGCAGGTTCATTAAATAGCAAATCTTGAATTTGACAATGAATTTGGTAATTATTTTTAAAGCCAAGTCAAAAGGATGTATATACCATGCCCAAAAATTACTCGCATTTCTGCTTCAAATTGTTGTTTTATTTGCTGAATTGATGCAACAACAAGAACTGAGCGCTAAGGGGGTATATACCCCTTCTGGCTAATATTTTTATTTTTCCATGCAGTTGTCCACTAGGGTCAGTTGTTTTTTTATAATTTAAAAATGTCCTATTTATTTAGAAGATCTGGCAACATGCATAACGACCAGGGACATGTACATGGTGTCCATGCATAAACTATTCATTCCATCTTTGGGAGTTACATGGATGACGAGCCGTTCAGACACATTCCAAATTATAAAAATTAGCTCAGACCCTAGTGGTCAACCAATTCTACACGTGAAATAGTAAATTTAGCTCATATCATATTTCGTATTTAAAGCAAAAATCCGTGTGCAATTTTTTTTAATAGAGGGCGGATCATGGAAATAGGAGAACTGTGGTTGTTTCCTTATTCCTTTTCCTCATACAATGTCCGTTCAGAGCCTCGTAGTGATCCGTTTACCGCACAGTAGCGGAAACAAGTTTAGAATAACCAAGAAATTAAGTGTTTCCAAGTTGCAGTTAACCTTGCTTGTTGTGGAAATGTTTGTTGAAACTTACAAGGCTGTAAAATGTAAAGTTCAAAAACAGAAGTTGCACAAGTTATAACTCGTACATTGTAGCTGAAAATTCGAAGCGTTAGCTGCAAGGAGACATTGCCTAAGCCCAAAACATTTTCATCAGGGAAGATAAATGTTGACATAAATATCAAATAATTCATGACGTAAGTTAGGCAGTAAATCGGAGGCATACGTGTACATGAATGATTAAGCACTATGGCCTGTTAAGCCATGGCCTTGAACGGCCAACTTCATATGCATTTTCTCTTGAAATGAATCTGAATGAATGTAATGCATCTCCACACAAACAAATTACAAACAAATGGTGGTTTTTGTTTTGATCGACTTAATTTGTTTGCCGGCTGTATGCCCACCATGAAAATATTGCTCATATTTTTTTTTCAGCAAATACTCATTATAATTGCTAAATTTAGTTTCCCCAAGGTAGAACTGGCCATAAACTAATGTTACAGCTTTGGCTTATAATTTCAAAATCTCCTGTTTATTTACAAACAATTTAAGAAATTTGAAATAAACCATTACGAGACCGAATAACACGGGGCTTAACAGCATGGCTACCTCCAAATTTTTTCAAACTTTTAAAATTTTTTTGTAAATAAACGGGACATCTTGAAATTATAAACCAAACCTGGATCATTAGTTTACTGCCAATTCTATCTTGGCGAAAATAAATGTAGCAATTATAATAAGTATTTAAAGCAAAAATGTGAACGTAATTTTTTGCATTGTGGGCATGTTTAAAATGAACAAGAAATACAGGGGATAAGCTTGTCTGAAAAGATTAGCAGCGTTAAATTAATCGAATGAACTGTTGAAAAACCAAATTTCATTTCCTTGTTTGGTTACGCCCACAAAATGTTTACCAGCTTTTTCAAAAATTACAATGTATTGATTTTGGCGTGTTTGGCAAATAAAATTTCGAAACTGAAATTCATAAAATGCTATGCGTTACAGACATTTCCAACGCAGATTAAACTTATACTGGTTTTGTCAGAAATGGATAGCAACATGCAGTATCTGCGTACTTTTTTCGCATAAATAAAAGATTAGGAAATTACCCCAAAAAAAATTTTGCGAACACTTTTTTTGAAAAAACAAAACCAGTTTGCAAATAGGATTAAGAACTTATGTCTATTAATGCCACTATAAATATGTTATTAACAATGTTTCATATTTTAAATGATAATAATTTTCTGACTACACTATTGGGTGTTTTTCCAAATCTCTCTCAGAGTACCCTGAAAAAAGTGGTTCAATTACTGTGCAATTTTACTCCCATCGACATCATTGGATGCTGGAAGCATCTTGTAATGTGTCAACAAATTTAGTTGTTGCTATTTGATAACAGTGTTTAAATTTTTGGTTTTTCTTTATGCTGTTTATTTTAAACTTTTTAAAAAATATTTTGAAAAGTGGTTTGTTATGAAGTCTTATTTTGAATGTGACATGACACTTCGACATCCAATTTATTCATGCTACTAAATTTGTGTAAAAAATGAAATGTCAAAAGAGGGTTACAAATTAATTCCCTAAACAAAACTGAATTTATTCTCATTGTTAAAAATGGTTTAGAACTTGGATAGTTTTCATTTTTTTCTTTACTGAAAAATGCACGTATCATACAAATTAGAGAAAAGAGAGAAAAAAAACAGTCAACAGCACCCTGTATTCCCAGGCAGTCACCCATCCAGGTACTGACAGGGCCCGACGTTGCTTAACTTCGGGGATCGGACGAGAACCGGTGTTTTCAACGTG
>JAQIXS010006145.1:0-11265 GCA_034700785.1 Rossiulus vilnensis
TGGCCGACACACCCCCACCAGTGCAATAACCATCACCAAGGTGAGTACCACACGCATTTAAAGATAATAAACGGAAATCAGCGCCATCTGTGGCGGGGTTTCGCAGGAATAATTATTTATTCAAAGAAAATGGCCGCAAGTTAACGTTTGAACTTGATTTAACAAGGTGTTAAAACCTTTGAAAAGTCATCGAATGAATAAGTGCTTAAAATTCCTTATAGTAAGGAAGATCATTGTTTTCAATCTGAAAGGATACCAAACTGTGAACTCTTAAATAATAATAATACTATTTTTATTGTTGATGACTGTAATAATTGAAAATATTTTTTTCCAAAAAAAATTGATAGCATAGCTTTAAACGTGTTAAAAACGCATTTCCTGAGTCATTAAAACGGCCTTGAAAACCCATGGAAAATTAATTAAAGCTAAAAGTCCTTGAGACTATGGAAAAACCATTGACTTTACAAAACCATGGGCTACCATATAATATCTTATGTGGTTCTTCTTAGTAATGTTTCATTGAGTAATATGAGTTGGCTCCTCTAAGAAATAATCCAATAAGAGTTGGAGCTAGAAGACCTTTTATTTTATTTATATGTTTTAAGTAAAAAGAGATACACTGACACAACGTAGGAGTCAAAAACAGCTCGTAAATTATGAATAATTGTCTGGCAAGGTTGTCCTCAAATTCTGAGCATAACTTCTGTCTATATTTTCCCCATCCTCTTTTTCTCCCAATAAATTGCCAAATCACGTACGGGTTAAGATGCGAGCTACGCTGCTGCCCCCTGTGGTCCATAAAAAAATAACCCAACCACTCCCAAAACAGGCGAAATAAAAGCACTTTAAAATGCCAATGTTTACGACTGCGCGGCTTGGTCACTCCAAGGTCAGGGCGAAGGAGTTTCAAGGGCGAGGGACACGAGACACCCCCTGTGGGCCTTGGTAACGGTCAACGCGACTGGCTGGTCCTAACTCGAATTTGAGGCCAGCGAAGGTCAACCGCTGTCTGCAGACAGATACCCATTGGTTTACAAATGTTTTGTTTTCTATACCTCTCCACCCACCCCTTGAGTGACCCACCTCTTGATGCCTGTCTTCTCTTCAAAGGTCCTTCGCCTCCCCCTCTCCACCCCTTGCACAAGGACGAAAGGACCCAACGCCAGTTCCACAAGCTGAAACGGAAGCTGGACGCCCGCCAAAGAGAGAATCACATCGTGTGCCACGCATCCCCGCCCACGTCGCCCAAGAAAGGTCAGGAGAATTCCCAAGCAGTTTCTGCAATTTCTGTTGGCTTTCCAAAGTCCTGGATGTTTCTATGTTTGTTTGTTTGTTTGATTGTTTGTTGTCCTCTGGAGACGCTCTTGGAAGGCCATCCAGAGCAGCATGAATTTTTTAACTTTGATTTAATAATTGGACAGTTTGAAAGAAATGGTACAACAGTTTAAATTATAACCTAAACCTGATTTTATTTTATTTTTTTCCAGAAAATGGCACAAACACGAAAAAATACAAGGATCGCAACACGAGCACATCGGGCCTCGACGATGGGGACGAGCATCACTCTCAACAAGGTTGTAAACACATTGTTGTAGCATTTAAGATTATTGTTTTTGTATGTTAATGTCTAGACTGGTTTCTAAATTTCTCCCGATTTCAAAATTGGTAAATACGGGGTTCCCACTGACCTGGAACACTTTGAGCTGTAAAAGTCTGGAAAATTTTCATCAGATATAATGCCTGCCTTAAGTTGACAATCTCAAAGGATTAATTGATAATGCTCTAAAGAGGGTGTATCTTATGCAATAATAAGGAGTTCCACTATTTTCCGTAACCCACTTTCATCTTTTAAAATAAAAAATACCAGTAACTGGTAAATTTTGTTTTCATTTTATTCTATAAACATTTTTGATAAGTCAGGGAGTTTTTTCCGGAAATCTGGAAGTTGAGAATTTAATTTTGGTGGAAATCCTGAAATAATATAATTGAAATGTCGAGCTAAGGACCGATGTGTAAAAGAAAAAAATGCGAAATCATTAATACTTTGTTCCTCAATGGTGCTGGCTAGCCAAGGATGATTGCCAGCACCATTGATTGACCACTGGTGTCGAATTTGCAAGGAATTGCAGATTGATGAAGCTAAGAAAAACCAGAAGTACCGTTTTCATCAGCAGGGAAGAATACTGGAAGCTGGCAATGAGTCGGTGGTGTCTTGAGCAAAGCGCCACAGACATTTCTCTTTGGCCAATCTTGTGCAGAATCCGTTGTTGCCATCGCCTCCTCCTCGGTCAGCTGCAGTCGGAAATCAGGAGAGCCTTCATTTCCTTCGCTCACTCAATTTCCAGCAGTGGCCTGCATCGTGGGGAAGGCGATTTGATGACCCTGCAGGAAATGAAGCGAATTCTCGGGATGTCGTTCAACTTGCAGCGAGTCAGCGCTTCCGGCTTGCATGATGGGAAGCGCAATCGTTGCTTCGGAATCAATCGCCCATCTTTGATGTCAAGGATAGGGTTGTTTCGATGGCCGCCCATTTACTGTATCTTTTCTCACCTACCGTATTTCTTTATTATTTTCGTTACAGAGGAGGAGGATGTCAGGATCCTCACGGAACTACTGTCCAACATTCGCGCACCTCAGGTTAGTTCACCAGTCTGGTTTACCGAGATTTCCTCAGTTCCTTATAACAGCGTCGGCTACAAATTTAATAGGGAATTTTGAATGCAAACCGGGAAATTTTCAATATCGACTTTATTTTGTATTATTTGAATATAAGTCGGAAATTCATTTGTCTTATTCAATTGTTATTAATTTCGCCAAGCCTAATAATGAATTATTACTTTATGAATGATTTCCAAACTTTCATGCAGTTCACTGAATTTGTCAGTATCTCGCTGTGGAACCTTGCTTATGCAATTTCTGTCACGGGGGTCGAACAAATGCCTTCCGTGTCGATAGTTTTTTCTCATTTGGTTTCTGAATCTGTGCCAGCTGCTCGCATCCTCCGCCCTCTTCATGTCAGGATTCTCACGCTAAGCATTCTGATATCAGAGCAGCTGGGGGAAAAATCTTATGTTATCCATCATGTCATCGGTACTCTCCAACAAACCACCGATTTATTCCTCGTTATTTAAACCAGTGTCTTTTTATTTTCAGGTTTCAAAGGTGACGAAGAAAAGTGCCTTCTTGCAGTGGAAGCCGCCGGACATGTTTTCAGAGAACGGAGACAACAAGTACAGTGAGTACGATGTCCAGGAGTCAGAATATGTCTACGAGGTTCTTCTGTCCGACCGAGCTAAGGATGGAAAGTACAGGGTCGTGTCCAGGTAATTTTGGGGCGTCTTGTAGCTCATCTCTGTTGCTCTAAAAATGCGCCGGAGTATTAGGACTAGCGCTAATCCCGTCGTTTCATTTCTCACTTCGTTTAGCCACAATGAACTGGAGTACACGCTGACGGACCTGAAACCTGCCTGCGAGTATTTCGTTTGGTAAGTGATGTTTGTGGCTCTTTGTACTCGGTTTCATGTTATGTCCAAAACACCAGTTCCTTCATCTGCCCTCTCTTCATGTTTGCCTTTGTTACGCAGCATTCAAGCCATTTTAGACGACCTCAGAGGGAATCCATCAGAAAGTAAGAATTTTTTTTGCTGCTGTAGAGCAGGGTTATGCATTTTAATGAAATAATATAAAATACAATGAGCCTAACATATGAAACATATGTAAATAATTCAGCACTGAATACTCAAAAAAACTTTAATCATTCCGAAATTTGACCACAAATTTTAAGAACGTTACTAGTTAAATTGAGCTTTGGTTGTTTTCAAATTTTGAAATGGGTTCCTTCTTGTTTGCTTATAATTTTCATGATCATGCTTGATTAACGAGTGATTCAAGTGATACCTGAGTTTTGTTTCTGTAATTTAGCTGTGACAGTAAAAACGCTGAGCTGCGAACCTGACGTTCCCGTAACCCCTAAATTAGTAAACAGAACCAAAACGTCTATAACACTCAGGTGGAACGTAAGTGCTTCGGTGTTTTATGATCGTGACCGTAAAAGGCAGAGAGGATGATGACTCAAGCGTAATTTCTGTCTAGGCTGTGGCGGATAATGGTTCGAAGCTGTTGGCGTACATTTTGGAGTACGATGAGGTTGGTTATTCACATTTATGGTTTACTTTTATTTTAATGTGCATTTTCTAGGTGTCAAACTTTTGAACTCGGTTTGGTTTGTCTTCTCCAGGGTAAAGGTGATAACCAGTTCCAAGAAGTGTTCAACGGAATTCAGAAACAGTTTAAAGTGACCAAACTGACGGCATCGACGTGCTACAGGTTTCGATTAGCCGCTGCTAACGACATCGGAAAGAGGTCTGTAAATTTTCTTACTTGATTCTTTCGTTTACAAATTTTCCAGCTGTGTAAACGTCTCATTCGTAGCTCAGATTTTCCAATTTTTGATCTCAATCTCGCATTTTGCAGTGGTTACAGTGACATCGTCTGCTACTCCACGAGCGGCAGTGCCCCTAGTCAGCCATCGCCTCCGCAGTTACACGAAGCATTTGTCAATCGGCTGCACCTGGTGTGGCAGTCGCGACCAAATGATGACACATACACGATACAAATGGAGGAACCAACCACTGTGAGCCCAAAAGCGGTATTCAATTGCACGCATAACTCAGTTTTAAATGTTTAAAAATCACGATGCCTACGAGAACATTCCCAGAGTGCAGTAAGCGCGACAGTTAGGGAAAGTCAGGGGATTATTATGTAATCCCCTGATTTACCGCATTGTAAGGCAAAATCCATAATTCATAATCTTTCAAAATTGCTTGGCTACAGCATTCCTTTGACTGATAATATTTATCAGCAAAGTTTCTTCAGAAATTTACTCTAAACGCCCTGACTTGTGATCTGTTTTCAATTTTTTTTCTAGCGTTCCATTACATATTTTTGATATTCGTCTGCAATTTTGCTTCGAGAAACATAGACCAAAATCTGATATTTTTGATGATTTTTTTCGAAACGTTTCGCTAATGGCTAATGTTTTAATTTTCATGATCCCCACATACTAGACCTCAAACATTAATATTATTATTATTGGTCTTTTGGGAAATCTTACGGGTCAGGGAAACATAAATTTTTGAATTGAGCAAGTCAGGGGATTTTAGTTCACTAAAGCTGTGGTAATCCTGAAATAAACGTTTTCTCTTCATCCTCAAGGGCCATGGTTTTCTTCCCGTGTACAACGGAGTCGAAGCCAGCCACATTTGCTGTGGTCTGAAGCGAAACAAGGAATACAAATTTAGGGTTAGTCGCCATAATGGCACCCAATTTTTGTTAATGTTCAATAGTTTCGAGCGATGCTTTTAACGCACAGCGTGCGATTGTTCTTCCAGTTGTGCGCCAACAACGAGGAGGGATCCAGTCGCTGGAGCGACGTCGTCGCTTGCCGGACTCTCCCCGAACGCCCCACAGCACCTAGTCGACCGGTACTAAAGGGAAAGGCCCATTCGCACTACTTCAAAGTCTCTTGGGGTGAGCTTCCGCAATTTTCGGTACTCGGAGGGGTTGATAATTGGTGAACAGATCAGAGTTCGCACACTGCTTTAGACTTCGTTCACAAATGGTGTTACTTTCGTCTCAGATCCTCCCAAAGACAATGGCGGCACCAATATTACGTCTTACGTGCTCGAAATGGATTCTGGAAGTGGTACGAATTCCAGTCAGTTACATGATTTGCATGATAGTTTTCAGTCATAATGTTACTGAGAGGGGTCCGCTTTGCCCTCATTTAGGTTTTGCTGAAGTGTACGAAGGAGCGGAGTTGGAATTCAATTGCGATCATCTGGTTCCAGGAGCCACGTACAAACTGAGGGTAGCGTGTAAAGGAGCTGGTGGCAAAAGTGATGTACGTACCTGGACTTTGTGTTTTTTTAAAATATTTTATAGCGATCCTTTCTTGTTTTTCCCATGCGAAGACCACAAGTTTCTGTTTGATTTTCGAGTTCTTTCGTTTTAATTTTCATATCGTAAATAGGGCAGAGGTACACGCTAGAACCGTTATGGAATGCACGTAGTGTTGAATCGAGCCTTTATTAAACTTTTCATCTTCAAATGCTCCCATGTGAATGATAAAATACCTTAAGGAATTTCAAAACTTCATTCTTTGTTATAAATTAATTCATCGCCCATAACGAAGCCCCTTTTCAAGCCTTCTTTGGCTCGTTTTCCTTTACAGTACTCAGAGATTGGAAGCGTTAGTACAATCCCTGTGTGTCCGGGCCAGTGCAGTTCGCCTCGGTTACTTGGCAAGGCGAAAGCAATTTCCGTGCACCTGAAATGGGGTGAGTGCAATTTAAGGAGCTATGGGTCATTTCTGATTACGTAAGGCATCTTTGAAATGCTTCTGAGCAAATGTCTTGCTATCTGACTTCCCCTTTTAACCTCTTCGGCGTGGCTTGTGCTTGGGGTGCCATACGTAATATTACCTTCAATCAAGACAGGAGATTCAATGCTTAGGATTTTTAAAAAAATTACTTTGTCTGAGAATACTAATTTAGTGAAGGAAATCTTTTAAACAAACCACAGAGGTGGTAGAACCATGCATTCAAATTCATTTTTGGAAATCCAAGCCCATTCGGACACACCCTGTTGGTGTTTTTCGTCCTTGTCATCAGACGTTGTGATTTTCCGCCAAAAGTTAACTCTTAAGCTTACAGAAATTCAATTTGACAATGACGATGGTGGCCATCAACTTGAATAATAATAATAATATAGTTTGATGTATTACACCCCCAGCTCATGGCATACCATATCTTTGCTGACAAAAGGGTAGAGTTAAATTGAATTGACTTTGCACTTCTAGTCGCTCCTGAGTATGACGGAGGTGCCCCGTTGACCGAATACGAGGTGGACATCACCAACCCAGATGACTCGTCGCGCATTGCCTACCGAGGCAGGGACACGGACTGCGTCGTAGCCGGGCTTCAGCCAGGCAAACCTTACCTCTTCAAGGTCCGAGCCTACAACAAGGCTGGGGTAAGCGTTCGACTCGATCCAATCTGTGGTAGATGGCGCTTTGCAAGATTCGTTCGGTTCACGCAACGTTTGTGTTCGTATTTTTCGATTTTTAGTGTGGCGCCTGGTCTGAACCGATGGAAGCCACTAGCGGTGCAGGTCCGCCCGACCCTCCTCAGGAACCACATGTCGTCTGCAAATCCCCTCATTCGGCGCTCGTCAGTTGGGATGAACCCCCTTGCAATGGCGCTACGGTCACCGAATACCGTTTGGAATGGAACCAGAAGGATAGCGAATTCTCTCAGGTAATCGCATGTTATAATCGATCGTTACTTAACAAACATAAATAAATATAAAGTGTCAAATCGATGCAGATTCCTTGGATTTTAAATTAATCCTGTCAAATAATAGTTCCCACTGACCTGGAAAAGTCGGGGAAATTTAAAATTTTCATGCAAAATTCAGGGACATTTTTATCAGCTAAAATGTCAGACTTGGATTGGCATAATCTCGAATGATTGTTTATGATAATGCTCAAAAGCTGGCTTACAATAAAAGATGAATCAACTACTTTCCTCTTTTAATGTGAAAATGTTTGATAAAGTCGGGGAAACTTTTCTGAAAACCTGAAACTGTCTTGCTTCATTTCGTCAAGAGCTCCCTCCCACATAAAAATGTATTAGGAAGTTTTTACTGTAACCTAAAAGAAATCTGTAAGAAAGTTGCTGAATTTTTTTGTCTCATCAGTTATTTCAGGGACCAGGACTGAACTACGAAGTGAAAGGGCTGATGCCAGCTACCCAGTATAGCTTCAAGGTTCAGGCGATGAATAGCGCCGGAATGGGAGTGTTCAGTGGGTGTGCTAGCTGCACTACGCCCTCGTCCTCGCCCGCTGCCATCTCCTCCTCCCTGATCCGATGCACTTGCACCCCATCTTCGATCGTCTTGGCGTGGATAGCGCCTGACTGCCACGGAAGCGAAATCCTCGCCTACAACATCGACATGGGCGAGAGGCACAACCTCATCACCATAGATAACACTTGCGAGCACTGCATCGAGGGGCTGATGCCGGAAACGACGTACAGGTGAGCTCTTTTATTCCCAGTTCGGATATCCGACGAAAAATATGTTTTAACAAATCTAATTTCTCCCATTGATTTAGGATTCGAATACAGGCAGTGAACAGCGTCGGTGTCGGTCCATTTAGCTCTCCATTGAAAGTGACGACGAGAGCACTACCCCCTCCTCCGCCGAGGCTAGAGTGCTTGGCTGCGAATCACAACAGTCTGAAAATCAAGTGGGGTGACGGCAAGAACGCAGACTTCACACATTATACGCTGGAAATCGAAACGAGGAACGGCATGTAAGGCTTTTGCCGTAGTCTTCCTGTTCAGCGGAACGGGACAGACGTGTTTTGACAGTTTGTCCATTTTGTTGCAGCTTCGTGCCCGTCTATCAGGGCACAACTCTGGGGTACAAGGTGACGAAGCTGAGTGAGACGACGGATTACAGGCTCCGCATATTCGCGTCCAACGACGCCGGCAGTGGTCCGCTCTCGGAGGTTTACATTTTCAGCACCACGAAGTCGCCGCCTTCATCTGCTAAAGGTAGGGAAAAGCTCCCAATATTTTCATTTGTCGGTTGCTGGTTCCTGAATAGTCTAGAAAATTGGAAAGACATGGAATAGTCAGGGAAATATAACATATCAAGATTACGTTTGCTTTCACATAGCTTAAGTTGTGTAAGTGCAATGAATTCACAATATCAAATCCAGTGGAAACCATTGTTAATATGTTACTGTAATAGTTTGCAAGATATTGCATACTCGATCAATCCCATATCTATAGAAATAGCGAATTGCTCTTTAAATCGTATATCTTTTCCTGCATTTGCATGTAGTAATTTTGTATCATTGGTCAGGGAAATTTGTTCGAAAAACTGGAAAAGTCGGAAAAGTTAAATTTTATTTTCTGGAGGAACTCTGTTAGTGGTTTGGCAGAGTTGTAGGGTCTATGGCTTAGCTATTTTTATTTCACACACAGCACCCCTAGTGGCCAAGCTGACTGAAACCACGTGCTTCGTCGAATGGCAGGGCGTGAAACCAATCGGTGAAGATAGACTCGTCTACCAGCTCCAGTTGCTCAACAGTAGGGATCAGGAGTTCAGATCGGTCAGTCGATTTTGTTTAAATGCAATGATCTTGAGTTATCCGATAATATCACTTTAACAGCCTGAAGACGCGGCACACTCACAATCTTGCGTTCACTCATTTATTTCTTAATTTTCCTCACGCAGGTATATCGTGGCGAGGAGACATCTTTCGAGGTCCAAGGTTTGGAACCGAAGACGGAGTACCTGGTAAGAGTGGGAACAATCAGGGAGTGCCGTGACGGCAGCGGAAGCCTGGTGGGACCATTCAGCCCAACGGTGTCGTTCACCACGCCCGGACGAGAACCGACGAGACTGGGGCAGGTGAAAGGCGCGAGTGGCTCTCAGGTTGTTCTGCGCAGGCCCCTCACCGACCAGCAGTGGGCCATCGTGATCCTGTGCGGTTTCACCCTCTTCGCAGTCTTCGTTGCGGTGATCATCCAGAAGATCATCGCTTACAGCAAGAGCGCCTCCTAGGAGCAGGCTCTTGTGTGCGACAAGATTGTGGAGGAAGACAACGCGGACAACGTCCGCTACTCTTTGAGCCGATGTGAACCGCATCTGGGACGTCAGCGCTGTTGACGGTCCTTGCCTGGATGACGACGGTACACTTTGACTCCCCGAACGTCCGAAGGAGCTCCTTAACGACGGAACCAATTCGGTAAAAAAAAAGGTTAGAGGGGAACATACCACCGGGATCCAAGGTGTGCGTGTTTCTCTTTGTGTTCTTTGGTTTTTTTCTCTGAAAAAAAAAGTTTCCGTGCAGAAAAACGGTTTTGTCGTGCCTCTCCTTAGTAATCTGTTCCCCTTATGCTCCCACTCGTTCTAGAAAAAAAAATATAAATCCAACAGCCGGAAAACTGACAATTCCACTTTGTGTGGGGCCACGCGAGTATCTTGAGTGTTTTAACGTGTATGCATCTATTCTCGTCTCTCTGCAAAAACTAAATCTGTCCAACTTGAGGTGTAATTGTTTATACATAAAAAGAATATATATTATATTATATATTTACACGAATTACAGCGACACACTTAACCCCTACAGACACGTATACTATGTGCCGTGCTCTTTGTGTTCGTCGTTTTTGATTGCTTTTTTTCTTCTTCCTGTCCAGTGCAAAAATGCTTTCTTTCTCTCCCTGCATCGTTTACCCACTTTTTTTTGCCCCGTTCATTGAGTGGAATACATTCCTAAAATTTGCATTTCCAATCGAAATCCAGCCAGGTATTATGACGTCAGGCGTGTGGTGATCGTTTCCAGCACTAACCCGAATTGCTATTTTGGTATGTTTTTGATTAGCTACCATTCATTTCCCCCACTAATTGTGCCGCTTTTAATTCAATTAAGTCACGGATGATTATGTCAGAAGGGAAATTGACCCGAGTAGAAAGCTCGGTGGGGCCTAGTTATTCTTATTAAACTCTCCATTTGCGTTATTGCAGTTTCATCTAGCTCGATGCAAAACTGACGAGCACGACCCCTGGCGTGGTCGCTCCCGAATCCGTCGCCTTTGCCCGTGTTCCTACACTTCTTCAGGGTTTGCTTCGGTTTCACAGCTCTGGAAAAGTTCAAACTAGGTTCTACCAAAACCTTCGGAGTTAAACAGAGCGTTATGAGGTGGCAAAACCGTCCATCGACAAAGAATTCACTCAACTGCCTACGTCAGGGCTTTGCACCTATTGCTGTACTTAGTTTTGTTTAATTGAATGTTCGTTAAAATATGTTGCAACTACGATAGCGTAGTGAAAACTGATGTTTTAAGATCGGTTTGCGATTGCATTCTTACTCGTAACCAAATTTAAGAGAGATTCATGCATTAGTTATGGTATTTTTGGTTTGTCACTAAGATACGCTGGTGTCTTTTTTTAAAAGAAATGTTTTGGCATTCAATTTTTAATTGGTGGTGGGAAGTAGTAGGACTGGTCATTTTAAACCATGCCACTGGTTCTAGTTTTTACATGCTATTACACATCCGAATTCTCTTCCAAAGGATAGACTTAAGCTACTAGAAATATCATTTGACATAAATACAGTCGAACCTCGATAACTCGAAGCCCCAGGGGACCCCCAAAAATATTCGACTTATCCGAAGTTCGAGTTATCGA
>JAQIXS010006146.1:0-11262 GCA_034700785.1 Rossiulus vilnensis
AGTTCAATTGAATTCAACTCAATACCCTACTAGCAGCAAGTGATATGCCATGTGGTAGGGGGGGGGGTGTAATCCATCAACCCAATATTATTCGGTGATTGCCACCTCAATGGGGTGTACAACGACATCATTGTAAAATTGAATTTCCTGCAGCTTAAGGCTGTCCTTTGGAAGAGCATTCCAACGTCGAATGGCATGCAAAAAAAAAAAATGACCAGTAGTATTGATCCGAATGTGCTCGGAGTTCTATTAGCTGG
This sequence comes from Rossiulus vilnensis, assembly GCA_034700785.1. Classification (NCBI taxonomy): domain Eukaryota; kingdom Metazoa; phylum Arthropoda; class Diplopoda; order Julida; family Julidae; genus Rossiulus; species Rossiulus vilnensis. The sequence continues at coordinate 258 of JAQIXS010006146.1, forward strand.
TTGAAATGAAAGTTTCTACCACCTCGGTGGTTACGTTTGGTTACGGGGTACATCCCGTAAATGATTGGACCTTACGTGCTTAATTTTGCTGAAAGATTCCTCTAAATGGGCCAATTTAAGGAGTAAATGTTTTTTCCTAACCCTTTCTTGTTATTAAGTTTGCATAAAAATTATCTCCATTCCTTTTATAAACACTTTTTTTAATCCGTGTTTCCTTTTAACGCTGGTTATAACCCTTAAACAGCGACGGGTATGTCAGCTAATAGTAACGTACATGACATGGCGGCATGTACGGTTACATGTATTTGTTAGTGTATTGCATTACGGTGCCTGTTGCCCTGTATGTGTATTTTCACACATTGTGCTTATTTTTATACGCGCGTGTGGCGTTCTCACACCTCAGAACTGAAAAGCACTGCTTCTTTATAACGCAATTTTAGATATTTTATATTTTTTATTGAAATTAATCGATCACGTGAAGTCAGTAAAACAAAGCATGACGAATTTCAACCACTCACAGCATTTCAAAGAAGCGACTTTTAATTGATTGAAATAACTGTACATAACTATATGATGAACACGCACAATAATTTGTAACAAATAACGAGCCATTTCCGTGCCGATATAACGATAATAAAAGTATGAATTGTTAATGAAACAATGAGAAAAACGCAAATCGCTGCATACTATAACTGCAATTCGATATTCTAAGACGCTAGGTGTTTTAAGTCCGTCGAAATGAACATTTGTTGGGTAAATGTCGTCAGTTTATTGCTGAGGCCAAACCGCGAAGACGTATTCCTCAACTTGGCATTCGTTCTTTCCTCGTAAGATCCGGAAATAGCCTGAGAAATTAGATAGGGCAGAATTAGAACGTTGCTGCAGACTACCTCCTGACCACGGATCTCAGAGGTTACGCTTACCATTTTCACCCCAGCTTGCACCCCACGAATTGGCGCAGATCTGAAAAATGCAAAATTGTTAAGATTTCTCAAGATGCTCCTGGAGCCTGTATCCGTCATTTTATAAAACCTCGAAAAGAGTGTGGACCTACCCAGTAATCAACCGGCGATCCTGTTGAGAGATCAGTTCCCCACCTGTGAACAAAAATCCAGATGAATTAAAACCCATTTTCTTTCCATTTTAACGTTAGTTGACGCTCAACGTCATGGCTACTGACCCGATAATGCGCACTGCCTGGTAGAATTCTCTGGTGTTGTGCAAGTTTCCATAAATGTGTCTGTACACGCCCGACTTATAATAGAAGAAGTCTTCTTTCACCCTGATATGAGCTACCAGCAAAGATCGTTTCAAAAGCCATTAGCATTTTTCTTCGTCGTTAACGCAAACTAACGTGATTAGTTTATTTGAAATTTCGTCTAACCTTGCACTGGTCCGTTGGTGAGGATTTCATACCTGATGACCTTTTCATTCGTGCTAATGCGCTTCTGACTTGGTAGTCGCGTGAAAGCACCGTGACCTCTGCCACTCGGACAGCTTGATACCGTGTAACGTTCGCCCATGTTGACTTCGCAAGTTTTGTCACCATGCACGTTCCGAGGATAGCACTCTTCTGACACAATGCTGAAATGATGTGAAAAAAGCTATGGGGTTTCATAGTGTGTACATCTTCCATTCTTTACAGAGGCAACTTTTTGTACCGTATCAAATTATCAGCACATGTACATCTTTGCAGTTAAGCATTGTCTTGTCTCAAAATTCTTCGGTTATAATATTAATTTAATTTTCCAGCTACTGCACGATAATTTATGTTTAGTAGTAGAGTAAGGGATTATATGGGGTTATACAAGTATATGCCATAACTGACCATGAGTGAGCCATTTACAAGTCCATATATTGACATCGCTCTACATGGCCACTATAACCTTAGATAAAACCATAAATGAATGCATACTTGGGTATAAATGAAAAGTATTAAATACAAAATATAAGTGATGAAGAAAGGAATCTCAGCCAGGGTTGCTTTATTAGCGACGTTTCGTCACTTTATTTGTGGCTTCATCAGGCTATAAAATATTTACATGATTCAACATAATTCGAATTCAAATTTACTAAATAGTTAATGCAAGGGAGATTGAATATTTGCATACCCTACGAGTCCTCACTAAAACTCATTCCCCATAGTGGCATCCATGCCATCCACTCTGCTACAAAAAAGCCTGCTGTAACATTATTGATATTGATAATGTATGATGTTTAATTCAGTATTATTTAATGTAATGTATCTTATGAAAAATATTATTAGAGATACATTACATTAAATAATACTGAATACATTATTAATAACAATAATATTACAGCAGGCATATTTGAAGCTGAGATAACTATGGGGAATGTGTTTTTAGTGAGGACTCGTAGGGTTTGCAAATATCCAATTTCCCTTGCATTAACTACTTTGTAAATTTTAATTCGAATTATGTTGAATCATGTAAATATTTTTAGTCTGATGAAGTCACAAATAAAGTAACGAAACGTCGCTAATTATGCAACCCTGGCTGAGATTCCTTTCTTCAACTGTTACTCAACACCAGCCACATGATGCCAAAGATCAATTTTTACGAAATTCAATACAAAATATAAAATATAAAAATACTAAATTTTATCTAATATGTGATTTAGAGCTGAAAACAACCCAATAGGCTATTAAAAGAGCAATTGAACTTTGCTCGCATGATTTTTTTCCAGAAAACATTGGCTGGAGTAGTTTATTTGTTAATGTTAAATTTTTAATTTTTAATCTAACCTGTTGTGATGTTTTTAAATTGTAGATAAATTATAATGTCCTTCACGATGATTGTCTAATTTTGACGTTTTGATGAAAATGTGATCTAGCTTGTATATTTGTTTTATTATTTTGTTATATCCCATTTTCTACCTTGAAGACATTCTTATTTCTGCTCACTTCCCTTAAGAAAATAAACATAATTTTAACTTGAATATAGATGACAGCATTATATTTTCCATGTATGGACATATAGATATATGCGTGACCATGTCTGTAAATACAGTGGATTGCCACACACATGTATATGAATTAGTTTGTACATAATGGATTTAATGGAATTATACATGCATGAACAGTATAAAAGCATATATGGATATGAAAGTGTATCTGTGGTCAATTTCTGGTCATATTTAATTGTTCCACCCGGATAAGAAAAAAAATGTCCGCATGTTTTGTTATCCCTCAGTATTCTGTATGGGGTTGTTGGGGACTCCATTATCTAGCCCAGTGGATGCCGTTGCCATACCAAAATAACTTAAAAATCATCGATTTTCTAGTATATAGCGTGAACCATTGCGTTATTTCGACATACCCGTATCTGTTCAGGTATTCCCATCCCTTGATCGAAGAACTGCAATGCGATTCGGAGTGACGGACGCAAGAAATGAGGTTCTGGGCTGAGAGCGGCAAGTTTTCTTTGCCGGCGGTATGAATTGCCATTCGGTCAGCAGCCAAGTCTAAGAAATAAAAATGCCATGTTATCATTACTCGGATTGCGGCAACGCGGGTGTAGTGAAGAAGTAGGTAACATGTGTCCCATTACCAGCTATCGTGATGGCCCAGGAAATGGGATGATCCCCAGCGTCCGATATTGGACGCAAAAGCCCCGGCCATTGAGTTCGGGAATCAAAGGTGTCCTTTTGAAAGCTGATGGCGTGAACTGGTTTGGCCGATTCGGATTCAGTGAACGTTAAGTCGTAAATGACCTGTAAATATGAAAAGTGACCTTGTTTAGATTACCTTATGACCAGCTCTGGTCTTATTATTAGTGTCATCATTACCTGGGTTGGCGGCCGACATACTCCTGTTCTAAGATGGAAAACTTCTTCCATAGTTCGGCCAAGTAAGAAGGAGTACGTGTACGCCGTCCATCTGTATTGTGAGATGAAACTGATCAGTAATTGTCCAAATGTCCAAATCATGGCACACATGCTTTCTTTTCTATTCCTTTGAGATCAATGCAACATTATGGCCATTTTTAATCCGCATCTTATATTTTGAGAACATTTTTTCAATGCTTTGTTTCTTGTTACCACATTTGGAACGTCTCTTCATCTTTCCATAAGTTTTATAGGCTTGTTTTAAATAAAATGAAGCACATTTTTAATCTTTGAAGTAACATAGAAAATGTTACTTCGAATTTTGTTTTGTAAGTTTAACACAGTAAGCTTTTATTGCGCTTTGAACATTTGATAAAATAAAATTTGACATTTTTGACTTAAAACAGATGCATTTTGTCACTTTTGAGCAATTTATTGATATAGTCAACTTAACCACTAACACTCAAACCAATCACCTACGTTAAACAACATTCCAGTCATAAGGGCTAGATTTTCTTAGTGCGAAAATTCTTCTTCCATATTCATAATCGAATTGGAATATATTTTATACAAATTGGGTTTTCACTAGAGATCTATTTTGCAAATGAACTTCGATAAGTAATGTAGATTATTCTTAATGTTATGAGCGTTAATATTTTTCTGAAGGGTCACTCTTGTAAATTTCGTATAGAATTTTTCTCAAAGTTGTCACTGAAACTTCTAAAATGGCTGGTCCATTATTTACTTATTTTATGCATCTAAAAGTATAACTTGCCCATAATTTGCTGCGTTGATCCTGTTTATGATGTCACCATTTGGAGTAGGACCAGCGCAAATAAACTCCAATTCTCCATTATATTGCTTCGTACAAGTACTAGAAATGGAGACATGATCAGCATGAATCTCATTTTCAGTTTCATTGAATAAAACGTCTATAGGTATTATTCGAAATATTAGGGAAGGCCGCTTGGTTTACACACCATTCCTGGAGTCCCTTACGAATGCGGCTTCCTTCACGGAAAACCTGCGAATTGTAATGGCAACCTGGAAAATGAAGGGTTGGGTTTTAAATGGTTAGGAACACAATTCCTTATCGCCAAATTACGAATGTGGGTTACCATCTTGATAACGACAAATAGGATCCGAACGGCATGACATCCCATAGGTCCCGGTTGATGTGCGTTGGCAAGTGCTTGAAGTAAAAATAATTATAATAATTCCGTTTTAAGTTTACGTAGAAAGAATTAGGCGGGGGAAAAAATCCTCATCTTACCAGATTTTGCAATTTTCCCGAATCTCATCGTTCTCTTTAAAATATCGATTCTCGTAGAAGCATACGTTAGCTGATCATTGATCATTTGCCAACAGGTGTAGATATTCAAGGAAAAAGAAGAAAATCTCGATAAGCTTTAAGCTGATTTTGATACATCAGTTACTACATATAACTACATAAAAATACCTTATTTGCAGACTCTAGAAGGCTAATTATAAAATTACCAGTTTTGCGAAGAAAGCACCTATTTAGCTCCTATTTTTTAATATACATTTTTTGCCCACAAATTCCCGTATTTGCCTAATGCAAGATTTGGAAAATACTAATACCATAGGTCGTTTTTTAAATGCCTTACAAAGAACCAGCCAAGGTGCTTACGGTCAGGATTTGGTTGCGGACTGCAGGTGAAAACGCAGTTCATCGTCACCTGAGTGTACCAGGATCTCTGGCAAGTGCTGTTAAAAGTGATCGAGAAAATCGTTAATGCGTTAGTGGAAGAGATTTCAGGCTGGCTTGACATTAAATAGGGTGAACAAATACCAGGTGTAGCAGCTGTCCCCGATGTTGACGGGCCCTCCGACAGGGTAATTGATATAGTTGTAGAGGCAGACTCCTGCAAAAATATCAGGGTTTTTTTATTTAAAAAACATTATGCAAGCTCGAGCCTCGAATGTACGAGACTGCCACTGCTACATTATCTCTTACCGCTTGGCTTTGGAGAACAAACATAGTCGCACTGCAGCTCATATTTACCAAGTGAAACCTGCTTGCAGTTACTGTTTTAAAGAGTGTATTGAATAAAAAATGAATGTAAAACTAATCCCTTAGGATCTCCTTAGGGATTCTTTTGCAAATTGAAAATTGTGACCAATATTTCAGTTTTTGTTTTTCTTGTTTCTGTATTTTATAATTTATTGTCGAGTTTTGGGGCATGTATCAGTATTGAGTATTTAGTATAGATGAAAATGTTAATACTTACCAAGCATAGCATGTGTCGCGAAGTCGCACGCTGTCGTTCGGTTTGTAATGCACTCCATCGTATGGGCAGCCAGCTGTAAAATTGAATGAAACTGTTATATTCAGATGAGTTTTTTGGGGCGGCCCTCCCCAATCTTGTTTCCGAGAGCTGTTGCTATTTTTGATATAAACGTTAAAACAGCACTGAAACAACAGTTGTTACATGTTTTACCAACGATTACAATGCAGGCACGCATGCTGCCAGCAATGGAATTACATCTCGTTTATTACTATTATAGTTTATTTATAAAGTGAAATTATGGATGACAGGATGAGGCTATAATTCCCCGCAGAAAAATCAGCTGCAGTTTTATCGCACTGACCATGTTGTGATTTATCTTCAGCTACGACAGAACATTTTTACCGTAATATTATTTCGAACAAGTTCTAACGGTAACTATTACTCAAAAGGATGCCCACTATGCAGACAAGTTAACACTTTTGCTTCAGATACTTGTCAGGGTTTGTGTTAAGTGACGGGTGAAAATGACCCGTTTTTTTGTTAAAAAATATAAAAAATAAAACTTGAGAAACATCTTTTTAAGGAAAGCGTATAACGGTTTTTTAAAAATATATTTAATATTTTATAAATAAACGTAACATTTCAAAATTATAACACATAAGCCAGACCGTTGTGGACTTCCAATTCTAAACATGCACTGGAAAACATAACTGTAGCATTTACCCATTCTGAAAATAAATGCATTCAAATTGAGACGTGGCATATAAAACATATTTCAAAATGCATTTTGCAATAAATCATGTATTTTGCAAACATGTATTAATGCACTTTGTAATTCTTTTTAGTTTCGGCGTTGTATTTAAAGCAAAAATGTATTTTTTGTACTTAGTGGGCATCCTTTTGGCTCAGCATTAATAATATACATGTATGTTTGTGATCGTGTAATTTTATAATTTCTGGAGGTGCTTTAGTATTTTCGATACGAAGCAAGTACCTAAAGAAACTGGCCCATCTAAAGTTAATACACGAATGTATTATGTTCAGCAAGTTGATATCCAATTTAAAATGGGAATAGCTCGTTTTGTTAGAAGTTTATTACTTTTTTAAATGTGCTTTAATTGACTTAAATTAGTTTTGGATTTCTCAGGTGAGAAGCTTACAAATAACAGCAAACCAATTGCATTTTTTTCTGCAGGGAATACGACATTCTGAGATTATAATTTCTGTCCAATTGTGTCAAGAGAAATTTCAGTCAATTTAGGGGCATTTGAAAGTGCTTTAAATTGTTCACAACAGGACCTGTTCGGATATAAATCCGATATGTATTTACTGTGCAAAATGCATTTTTTTAAATCAATAACTTTATGCTGGCCATCTAATTTGCTCGCAATTGTACTAATGTTAAAGGAATATTCTGGTAAAACCCACATAGCTGCAAGAATTCATGGTGCGTTACTGATTCTACTTACGCTCCCTCTCAAACGGAGGTCCTCCACAGAAGCTTTCGTAATCCGGACAGCAGTCTCTGTTTGGGCCGTGCTGGTTGCAGAAACTGTCGCAGTAGCACCTTGTTGTGGAGATGGGGGTAGAGCAGTCGTCCCGTCGACCCACGCAGCAGGTGTTACTCGAGGGCAACCGACTGCAGTAGGACCCCCCGTAGGGGTAGGGAGGTGGATACACCGGTTCCAACGTATCGAGCGGTTGGCCACTGACCAGCGCCAGCACGGTGCAGGACACCAGCAGGGATGTGACTAACATGTTGACAGGGCTGGTAGAGTTGAGTCTCAGATCTTTCGCTTTTGGATTCTTGGGTTCTTGAGGATAGGCGCGGAGAGCTCCGAAAAATGGTCCGATGATACCCTAGGCCTCCCACCTTATATAACCGCCCGACCACGAGAACAACGCATTGTTTTTCTAACGTTTCATAGCACATTGTTGACTCTTAGATTAGTCTTCGATGTCCGAGCTTCGCCTTAGCACTTCTGCCATCCCGAGGTTACCGGATTTCCATGTTGACCGAGCCAACACATGTGTTGAACTTCTCACGTATTACAACTTTTGGAAGACGGAATGTGCAGGGAGACTAGGTTAAGGACAGAGTGCGTTGTTTTGGTCTATATACACTGTCTGCGTTGGTATCTATGCGCAAATATGTAGATATAGATTGACAGCAATATCCCATATCGATCAGTAAGTTCCTGTTCTTGACCTTCGTAGCACTGTTTGCGAGGGAACTGAAAGACACTCTTGCTAAGGGGCTCAACGGGGTGTTGTTCCAGAATGACTGCGCTGTGCGAAAGGTTTAGGGGTCGTCAATAAAGAAAGTCCTGGGGAGGGCTGCAAAAATCGTACACTATTGGACGTGGGGTTTTGGGTAGGGATTCAAGAGAAGCTAACGTACAGATTGTCAGTTGGCATTTTCGAGTTTAGTATGGAAAGGACTGATTGAAACTGTGTGAAAGTGCTTGTAAAATGAAAAACGGATTATTCTGGTTTTTCTATCACCCGCGGTTATATTATTTGTCATCCTCGTTCCGTTGTTTAAAAATTAAATTAATATTGTTTGTTTTGTTCAATATGAAAGTGTTTTTCCAAATCGGACTGGGGTAGGTTCCGCCTGAATAACTTAATCTTCTTCTCTCACTTATGCAGTGAAACCTTGCAAATTGGCCACCTGCTTATATCTACCGATATTTTAGGGTCCCTTGAAAAAGCCTGTACTGCTTATGTCAATTTTATTATGGACCACCTGCCTACTTTGACCATTGTAGGGTCGGGTGACTTTAAAGGTCAATGGAGCAAAGCCATGTCTCACTATGCGGACGACATGGTTTTGCTGAACCACAAGTGCTGACCAGAGTGTGGGAATAAATTTACTGTTGGTTGGATGCCGTATATTAACCAGTGAACCTATTATGCACTCGTAGTGGGTGTTCTGGAAACTTGATTACTTTCCATTCCATCTCATACATATGTGTATATATCATTATTGTGTACCAATTATTAGAGAAATTATACAACTTTAAAATTGTAACATTATTTCATGTACACCCTGTACAGGTAGATATGTCCATTACAATGTCATCAAAATTCAAGTTGGTCGAGCAGGTTGACACGAATGGCCTTTATCTGTGGAATAACTTCATCATATGTCAGTTTCTTTTTCGGTTTATTGAATCTGCTCATTGATAGGCATGGTTGCTATGGAAATGTTTTTCGATGCTGTTTATAACCATTGGCTTTTTCTTTTAATTTGGTTGAGGTTAACAAATATTTAAAACTGAATTAAGCTTATGCTAACAAATAGTTGCTGCAAACGTGTGTCAGACAATTTTGCCACATATTTAAAAATATTTTAACCTTGGAGATATCTTCTGGTAAACTTTACAGGGATGTCCTTGAAAAATGATATTCCAGCTATAAAATATCCTTAACAACGCCATTGATGCAACGGTTAAATATGGAAAACAAATAACCGAATATGGACTTGTCAATGTTTAACTAACGTCTTGTCAATGTTGGTAAACATTTGGAGTTCGTGATGCAATATCCGTTCATCCCAACTTTTTATATGCTAAATTCTGGTAATTTTCCGACGTTTTAAGAGGAACTGTATGCGCAAAGTACCTGTAGTTTTTAATGCAAAGGTGTATGGAAATATATTTTCCTATCTTGAAATTACATAAATCTTCACATTTGTATCCAAAGATATGGCCCTTTACTCAGGTTTGAAATATTACCTGTGATAACAAATCATTAGCGTAATTTTAATTATTGTGTATTTTTATTTATTGTCATCAGCTAATTGTTTATTCATATAGTAGCTCAAGAAAAGAAGTATTACCTGTTTAGACACGGGCAATAAAACATTCCAGTATTTAATATTCGCAAGTTAGACAACGAAAAAGGATAGAGGTCATCCATAAATAACAATGGACCGTCATAGATTTCATATGTTTGCTTATGGATACTCATACTCACTCATACAGACTTTGAGCCCAAGAATAAGTGCACTCCAGGCCTACTATTTTCATCAATTCGCTGGACAGAATTCGATGAACAAATTCATTCCGGTCTTTGTTGTCAATAAATGTGGATGTTGAAATGCAACTGTGTGAAACGTATCCATCGATGTCCAGTCGTATCATTTTCCCCCTTTAAACACGCGTGCTGTTCTGACATGAACAAAATATGTAATCCAGTTGCGGTTACGATGCGTTCAACGTGAATAAATTATCGCAGTATGTTTTATGCAAAGAAGCGATATCGAAAATTATCATAAATCTGTTTGAAGGTAAAATATGCCTGTGTACAGGATTAGGCATGATTATTTTCGTGGCTGAATAACATCTGCAAAACTTTATTTCCTCAGAAGGAATGCATTTACCAAAAATAGCTACTAAAAAGCAAATCTTGAACGTGCGTAACATTATTTCAAAATGGAATGTGAAGCGAATCCAGAAAGACAGAAGACTGGGATATTGACAAGCACCCGCACACAATCAGCATTACTGTCAATCCCCGATATTCAACCTCAACGGGTCAAATTATCCAAATCACCATCAGTATTCAACGTAAACATGTTACTGATTTACTGGCACTATGTATCAATGTTTCAATATTCATTCAAATGAATAAAGATTTCGTCAATATTTCACTTTGTTTTATTAATGTTGCACCATTAGGATGTTGTGATTGACATAAGTTAGAGAGAGAGTGTGTGTGAATTCACATTGCAAAACTTACACTTGAGTGCAAAAAATTCGACTTACCATCCTGAATCAGGAAAAAATGTTTTTCTCAGCAGCGAAATGTCCGATTTAAATTCAGAAAAATGCGTTTTGTAAACACGTTAATGTTCTTTAAAGATCAATTAATTTGCATAAAAGTCCTTATGGATATTTGAG
>JAQIXS010006147.1:0-11261 GCA_034700785.1 Rossiulus vilnensis
TGAGGCTATAGCATTTCATTTACTAAAGTTATAAGGAATAATTGGATCGTCCTAAAACTTTTGTCAGCCACTGTACAAGTTGTACTTTACACTGATTTCACGTTCAAATAACGATATACACTGTAGTTCAAAAATTACAAATAATAAAAATACAGATATATATTTATTTCGTCAATTTTAAGGCGTTTTTATTTCCATACTTAGTTGCAGGGTCAAATTTCCGGTGGTTATCTAAGGCACGAGATGTATCAGTATTATAAATACTAGCACCACCAGCTAGAATAAACATCTAGCCATCTACAATAATGGAATCACCATTATTGTTCAATGGAATCACAGGTTTCAAAATAACTGTCACGTGCTTGCTTCTGTCTCAGTTTTATTTCTACGGTTTGCGGTAAACTAATGTAAAGTTGGATGGTGGAAGATAACTGGCTCTTCGCACCCAAAATTAGTAATTCGGCGTTGACCTGCGGCCAATGGTAATGACTATTTAAGCCATTGGCAAGGTGCGCCAGAAAGGCATATCTGCTTAAGGATTTAAGACCTCATAAATATTCTCTAGCTAAGTGCCAGCAGCAGACCAGCAGTTATGCCTAAACGCAAAGTTAGAGCGAAAGACATTCACGCGAGATCAAACTACGAATCGCACTACAGCTACTACAGTAATTGAATTACACGAAATGCCGATTAAAGCACACCGCATCAACTTCCTGGCTGAGAATTAGGAAAGTCAGACAGCTAAGGGGAATCAACTACATAAATCAAGCTGCAAATTATGCAATTATCAAAGTCGATTGTCTATCTAGTAATTGCATCTCATTAATTATACTTAATATTAATTGAAGTAGAACCCATTTCATGGACACATCAAATTCAATCCAAGTTAACACGACGCGTTCATCTCATATAATAAAACCGCATAAAAGCCTCTGATAAGATAAGCATAATTTAATCTAATGCATTTCGCGTTATCTTTCAACTGGTAATCAAGTTAACACGTTCAACATGATTTCATTCAAGTTGAACAGCAAAGTACTCATTATTTTACTATGGAGGTATTTGGTGATATTCAATCCATTTAATAAATGATAGTTCAGCTATTTTTTCTTAAACGCAGATATCACATAAATTGCCCTTTTCCTAATGTAATACCATTTCGTTACTTGGCTGTCATAAAAACAATGCACAATTACAGGAGATCGATAATGAATAGACTTCTAGAAAAGAGGGTTATGGAAAAATACACGCAGATCAAATTTGTAATAGTGGCATTGCACTGAATCCCAAATGATGCTCAACAGACGAAATCGCGGTATACTCTTTGTACATGTATGTTAATTTTCGAAGATTCACTCGCAACAGATTGTTAATGATAATTTAGAATTTATTTAGTAGGTGGCTATCAATCCATCCGAATTTGCCGTGAAATTTTTTTTTTATTAAGCTCAATACATATCAGTGAAAAACTTAATTTTATCATGATATGTTTAGTTTTTAATGATCATGCCACTAGAAAGGCGAACATCTACATGTACATACATGTAAATTAATGTCATTTATAAACGGAAATACAAACCAAACAGTTTAACACTATTTCCCGAGCGGTTATATGAGCTTCATGTACATGTTTGCCTATAATAAATACGGAAGGGAGGGAGGGGACCTTTCTGTCCCGTATATACATGTAATAGCACAAATTGTCTAGCTTACTTTATTAAACTTATTTGAATAAATGACGCCATTTTGACTAGTAACAGTGTGCCAAACATTGATGACATATTGTCTGTAATGAGTAGGGTTATTTCTATACTAAATTATGGAAAAATTCAATAAAAATAACGTTACATTTCCACATATAATGACCTCAAACTTTATTCAACCTTACTTTGGTTATTTAACCTTTGACATTATAATTAAGATATCATTAACACAGGATGAAAGTATTAAGTGACGTCATTTGGGGGACATTATTATGAACAAGTCGTTAAATTTCATAAAAATGACAGAGGTCGTATTTTCGATAAGGTTTTAAACAGTTCATTAAATGGGTAAAAAAGACGTAGGTACAAGGACAACGTTAACATACTGCTTATTTCGGTGTGATACGTGTGGTGATGGGTCGTTAGTGAAAAGGCTGATGTTTTAAATGTGCTGACCCCTACCCCCTCCAGTCCACGACCGTGAGGTTTTTGTAACCCTCACCCACCTCCAGCCTCGGACGTCCTTTATGGACAACCATTTGCATGTAAAATGTATGATCTGCTTATTTTCATCCCTCGGTTAAAAACCCTCCCACGCATTAGACTGAGCAGGCAAATATACCGTAGCAGTTACATGTAGTTAGCTTGCGAACTTTTCGTCTCCGCTGATTGATGATATTCGTTTTCCAAATTATCTACTTAACGAAAAGACGCCTCTGCTGCGAATCCCTCGAGAAATATACTGCTCAATTATCGGCAAATCAAAAAAAGCTTTTTCCCCAATTGTGGCGCAATTATTTTCTTATTTGAAACACATTTTGCGTCAAATCGTATTTGCACCAGTACAGTAACGTCGTAAGTTAGCTAATAAGAGGAAAATACGGCAATTCTTATGCAGCACTAATACTCATTTCGCTCGAATAAATTTCACCAATTTATTTATTGGAAAAATTCCTTGCTACCACGGCGCAAGCGGAGAGCTTGGCGCTATTTTAGCTACGTTGGAGGTTACCGAAAGTCCTTGCCATAAATTATAAATTCAAATGGGTTTCAGCTTTTAAATGAAAGCAAATTTGCCAACTCGCGCTAGACCCAGGCGCTGCGACCGAACCATAAGAGTGAGCAAAATGAAAATCACTGCGTGGGCAGCAAATGCAGAGCAGTTCCTAGCAGTTCATTCGGTAGTAATTTTAAAACTAAGCGCAATACATATTATGTAAACAGGGAACTGGCTAGTGGAAATTCCTAAACGCAGTTGCTTGGTTCTTATTTCTGTCATTAAATGAACTCAGCAAGAAGCCTGGAGCCGTGGGGAAATTACCGTAGGCAGATTCATAGCAGACTTAAATGATCATGTGGCTCCAGATAGATGTTGCTTTAACCCCAGCAGCCACATGCGTGCAAATGACAGAATTATCATGGCGGTTTTTCAAACTTCAAATGCATTTTTGGGAATCAAGAAACTGGAAAACTGCCAGTTGCCTCCCTGCTCAAGAAAATGTTACTATTTATCACAACGGTTATAAAACTAGGGATGGCTTGCAGAGCTAAGAAGCCTTGACAAGTTGACAGCATGCAAATGGTTGCTAAATGCAAAGCGAAGCCTATTTCCTAAAGCAACGACCGTAGTAGTGGTTAGAAGTCAGGAATGCACTCCGGATAAGAGCTGGAAGCTTCTAGGAACGGTCAAAATACTTTACGACTGAGCAAAAAGGATGCCCATCATCCAAAAAATCCAGAAAATAAATAAATTTGAAAAAAATTGTATGCGACCTTTGGAAACAGGTGCTTCCCTGCAATCCTATCTTCAAAGGTGAATGCAAACGATTTTTCAAGTTTAATTTTTTAAAAACGAGAAGTTTTCAAATTATAAAAAAATAACACAGATCATAGTTAACAATCAATTCAACAGGGAAAAAAATCATTTAGCAACTATAATACGCATTTGAAGCAACAATGTGGAGTAATTGTTTGCATGGTGGGCACCCTTTAGGGTCCGACTTAAGATACATGTACGTGTATGACGCACGCCTGACGCTTGGAGAAACAGGTTTTCATCATTGACGAAATTCACTCATTTCATTATGCAAAATTTAATCGAGCCAATTAAAATAGTGCAGAGCTTTAAAATTTATTCTTCAAGTGACATTGCATTTATAATATATTCATATGAAATGGAATGCATTCCAACGTCAAATGCCATTCATAAGCACCTTCGGTTCAAGAGTTTTGTGTCTATTTACAATTCGTCAAATCAATTGAAATCATCACTTCAATCGATCGCGAAAATTTTATCTTTGATTATTTACCTGACTAAACTAATTTTCTTACAAAATGCATTTTACAAACGGACGAAAATAAGACGATATCAGAAATCCACGTTTTGATAAATGCCCGTGCCTATACTAGGTCAACTTGGTTGGCCGGCTACCTGCAGGAAAATTAAAAGTGCAACAAACAAGGTGCGCCTGCTTTCTTACATCACCTCCCAGCTCTCAAAGTTAGGTTGAAGAAGGTCTAGAACAGGAAACCAAGTTGACTTAGTGTATACGCCGTGTTATTTCATTCAGCCGTTCAGCAAACGTTTGAACGGTGGCGTTGATCTCGGGCATTCACAAAAACCATTAGGCTAAACTAACCTGGAGCATTACGAAAACTCGTACTTCGTTTGCGGCAGGGCTCCGGTTCAAGCGTCGGCATCCCAGTGGCGGAAGTCGTTGTTGTCCAAGTGCTGGTGGACATGCGACGGAATAAGCTTGGCGGTAAATTGCGCCGGAATTTCTACAAACGGAAATTGCATTAGATCACCACACAGTGTGTATAGTTCCGGTTTTTTTTTTGTTTTGTTTTTCTTTTCTCTCCCCCCTACCCGACTGTAATAGCCCCGGTCTAGACATGCAACAATAACCCAATAAATCAAAGGTATTTTTTAAATCATGGTGCGGGGTGCTTTAGATGGAATTAAATGAAATTTGAAGGGCGCCCATTTTATGATTTACAGCATACACTGTATAAGTTCGGTACATTGCCATGATATTTACAGTGAATATTGCAAAGCAATATCGAATGTTCTCACTTCGCGGATTTCATATCAAATTCAATCACAAAGTGAGCAATGTTGTTAGAGATAACCCGAGTGGAAAACGTGAATATGGACAAACAGTATATGTCATATTCCATATTGAGATCAGAAATTCGCCACAAATTGACCAATTTGGTTATATAGGCTATGTCCATTCATAACCACATATACATATTTACTGTTATTTGTCCATAAAACCCATTTGTCTTTAGATTCTTACAAACATGCATGACCATATATGTCAACATATTTACAGTATTACAGTATTGCTGAAGGGAAGTGGGCAGCAAAGTAGAATCGAATAAAATAATGTAATAAATTGATATACAGGTTAGATTACATTTTCATTGCAACTTTAATTTTAACATCATCAAAAAAAAAATAACCACAGGCAATGTTAAATGAAAAATCATACAACCAAAGTTGAAATACTCGTTTAATACTAACTGGTTTTCAGATCAAGTTCTTATACTAAATACAATAAAATTTAGTATGTAATATTCTCCATATATGGCCAAGTATGCAGCCATATAATATGATTATCTAAAGGTGCCATGCATGGCGCTGTCGATATATGAACTTATAAGCTTATATGGCCATAATATGTTCATTTATGGCATATATAACCCTACGTGACCATATTCAACTTTTCCATCAAGGCAGATCAACTTTCGAAAATTATAATTTTCACTAAACGCAAAAATCTAACGGTTTACGCCAAAAACGTAGGCATTTCATAAAAAATCTATTTAAATGACGCACTAAAAGTATCTATAACGTACGTACCAACAGGTGAATATAAAACCCTCCTCCTGCGACATAGATTTCGTAACTTAAGATTTGTATTTGCCGAGGAAAGAAGGGTTTGATAAATCAAAGTACACAAATACGCATAGAAAGCGGTATCCTTAGTAGGAAAAACGCTTCACAACTAAATCTATATAGGACGGTACTTTGTGCACGCTTCATAAACTGTAGCCAGGTGAAGTTTCTAAGCCATAAGATGTGATCGCGCTGTTTACAAATCGTTCATGTTATTGAGGCTTTTACAAGTGTGACCAAAAACAGGTTGGGGACTGTCATGGATTAGAAAATTTTAAGCTGGCAACCTCTTTTTATGGTACGGCACTTCAACCAGATCAAAATTGCCATTATGCGGGCCCTGTTTGAAAAGCCGTGCATTTCTAGGCCCCATCTAATAACTCGAGCTTATATCCAGCGTGCCTTTTTAAAAACCAGCCAATTTATCAAGGCATCCGAGTTGAAATTACTGGGGAATCCTCAACATGCATGGCACGATTTTCAGCCTAACAACCGTGGCTTTTCATCGATCTTTTCGCTCGAATCAGGAATGTGTATCAGCGCAAAAACACTCTGCAAAACGAGCGAATTGCACAGTTTTCCATACGCTATACGGTTTACCAGTTGATTTTCAAAAAAAGCATTAAAATTCGGGATGAGATGGGTGCTAATGCGATTTTGCGTGAGTGCAACAACAGGTGCACGACATACAAAAAGAGTTTCAAGCAATACAAAAAACCAGTGAATGCTACCTTTGGTAAGGCAGACAATTTCTCTCCCATAACAGGAATCTCTTCAGAGTCAGAACCATTGTTGAGGTCGGCCGTTAAAGCAGAAATGCCGCTGATACGCGGTCTTTGGACGTGTGTAAATGCATTGTTTGGAGGAGACAGAAGGTTGGATAGTGCCCGTAAAGCACTCACTATGTGGAGAGGAAGGCTAGTGTCAGCCAACATATCAGTGACCAGCCCGTGAGCCTCTGACAATAAAGCAATGTCCAGCGCCGACATTCCACTCTGAAACGACAAAAAATGAACATCGAGATTAAATCGTGATATAATAAATGATTCAAACAGCTTTTGTTCGCATTTTGGATAACACTTGTCATGCATGCATCAAGTTCCCATGTAACAAGGCCGACCCAAAAAGATGCCCATCATGCAAAACATTTTTGCTTCTATTATTAATACTTATTATAATTGCTAACTTTTTTTTCTCATGTTGAAATGGTTGCCCTCTAGGGTTCGAGTCATTTTTTATAATTCACGAAGAATTAAATAAACTAGAAGAAAAAAACGTTTACGAATATCACATTACGGTTTTTTCACGTTTATTTAATTTTTGGGATTCTTTTTATAAATAAACAAGACAATTTCAAATTTGTAAAGAATAACTCAGACACTAGTGGACATTTCTACAATGGAAACAAATTTATCAATGATAATAATTACTTTAAGCATAAATGTGTAATTGTTTTGCATGATGGGCATTATGCAAAAAGGGTGTTACTAGCGACAGGGTATTATAAGACTTCTAATTACGTTTCTCTATCGCATCATGACATTAAAAGCCGTTCAAAACTCAAAAGGCAGTATTAGACAAATTAGTGCCCACATTTTTAAGATGCAGGGCTCTACTAAGATCGCACTAAACTGCGGAAGTATCAATGATGACTGAAAATGTAACGAATGAGTTGATCACGCATTTCCGGCGGCGCATGTCCTTGATATAGTCCCTTATATCGCAGACATTTGCCAAGATTTTGTTCTTAAAGTTATTTTATTAAAGCTGCAGAAATCAGCTACATGTACGTTAGGATGAGGTTTTCGTCAAAATTACAGCCAGAGTAAATTCTATATAATGTACATGAAAACGTGCATGGCAAAAGTCAAAATGGCAATAAAAACGTTCCTTGACAAAAACAACTATAAGGCTATAGAACTTCATTCAGAACCACGAGCACAAGCAGCAGCCTTGTACGAAGCTAAAGAAATAATCATACCATAACAATTTACAAATTATCAATATACATCTATGTTCAGATGGTAATTTTGTGGACTGCTCATGGTTTCGAATAAGCCGTTGCCCTTAAAAAGATAGCAAGATGTATGATCTAATGTTCTTCAAATGTTTATCACTAAATATTTTTCCTGATCCAACAACGTAAAATAAATACTACGATTTATACAGTCCATGAAGGTTAAATGTTTAATATTTGAACAGGCTATCAGAGTACAAGGATTACAATACGTCGATAAAGCAAGATGCCTAAATATACGATAATAGTTTCAGCTACCCGTTATCGAGAATGATTACGCAAACGTGTGATGTCATGTACCGTCAGTCAATTACTCGAGCTGAAGCAGCATCGGGAAAGAGACTGACGATTCTCGATAACGGGTAGCTGAAACTATCTTGGGGTAACTAAACGCTTTTTACATTTCAGTAAAGCGACTGAAAATTGCGCAATCATCCACTTTATTTCAAAGCTAAATCCAAAGTTGATTGGCTATAATTAATGCAACATTGGATAATGTTAAAGGTCATTTCAAATTGGCAGTGCTTTTAAAAGGGTTTGCGCGTGTGCATGTGGTTCTAACGCAAAAATCAATTCAAAGGGGCAAATTATGACGCTAGCAGTGTCTGTTGACCGCAATGTTAATTAGAACTTGTAATTCAAATTTACATTCGATTTCACTCCCATTAAAAATGACAGCGAGCAAATCCAACTTCAAATTAATTAAATTTTCTTTCCACGATCATCTGAACTAAGAAAATAATTAAAATGAATGCTAAATGAATCTAAGGAAATTTCTTTAAAGCAGCTTCTCAATAGACTGCAGTTTAGCTGATATTAATTTGGTGCACGCAACTTTCACAATGCTGCATAAAAGAAAAGTAATTATCGAAAATATACATATATTTAATTATTAAAAGACGGCGAAAATATCACTTGAAAGACCAGGCCACATCTTTCAGAATAAAGATAGTCTTTTGAATATAGAATTTTGCTAATAATGATGCCATAAATTGACAAAAGAACATCGGTATTCATCATAATAAATTTCACTTATCACACGAGGACAAAAGGCGCTCATGTGTGACCTTATCAAGCTTAATGAGCTCTTTTTTAAAATAAAAAATCGCAGGCATAGACATGCCAGTCTATACGGTGATTAAAAAGCCTCGCTGAAATACAGATAATTAACCTACAGTAATGAGCCTACGGGGCTCGCCCTCTTTGGGTGTTAGCCCAAAATCATAATGCCTACTATTCAAGTGTTATATTTTAAATGTATTCTAATAGCTGTTTCGCATAAATGAATAGGCAAAAACAATTGAAAATGATCGAAAATATTTTGCCTTGAACGAACAGAAAATATCTGTTTTTCTGTAGAGCATCTGTGCTCTCAGTGATTGCCCGCTTACAGAGCGCACATTATCGTTTTCAATACATGTGGCACATCCAATTTTCACGCTCATAAAATTTATTTGAGAAGAAGAATTGTTACAGCAAATATCAAAGTAATAAACGAGCGTTGCCAATACATTCGTTTTATCTAATTTGGAAACTTCGTTTCTATCTCGAGTCCTTTTTACCACTGCAATGAAAGATGTTATTGGGGAGAACAGAGAAACGTGAATTGCATTTTCAGACCATTTGTGTAGTCCATAATGCACGTTTCGCGATAATAATCGATCAAAAGAAAATCATACAAGTATGTAATAATGGAAACGTGAAGGAGTACGACATTTATCTTACATTCACCGTAGGCCTTCGTATAAAAATAGGAAAATTCAAAATAGCATTCAAGAAACAACTTATTACCAATGAATATGCGGGATGAAACCTTGCGGCACAAAAGCCAGAAAGATCGTAAACGCCACATCTTTTATGAATTTATATTGTGTCAATCACAATTTTAAATAAAGGACATTTATGAAGTAACGATGGTGACGCTTCTGCATTTAAGATCTCGCAACCTTACGTACTAATCAATCAATCAATCAATCAATAAAAAAATAAATCAAATTACAGTAGTTTAGTTTAAATAGTCACTACAGATGTGGAGTTGTTATGCTTGAAGGAATGAAGTTGAATTGATTAATTCAAAAAAAAACATGCCACTGGTTTCCTTTTTCTAATTAAAATAACACTTTTAAACTCATTTTCGTAGCGGAAATGTTGACTTAATTCTACAGCTTCAAGTTTAATTTTCCTTTCGTCCTTTCGTTCCTTTCGTCATTAACCATTTATAGAAAATCTGATCAATTCCAACATTTGCCATTATTATTATTTTTACAATTGGTTTCTGTAAAAGTAACAAAAAAGAACGCCCTAGGCGATAGTTTTTGAAAAAAACTAATCACACCTAAAGGATTTCTCTAGCTTTTCTATAGAATTCATTGAATATTGTTTCTATACAACCACATTTTTACATCAGTTGGGAATAACAATATTAAAGTCATCCTCCACCCTCTTATTTTAAAATCCTTCCACGGGCCTGTCTGTCACAATAGGATTACGAAATGCAAAGTCATCAGGCATGTAACGTCAGTTTGAATTTTAGTGTCAACGCAAATAGCAAGATTGTTATCACTCACATCATAAACTCGGGCATAAATCTTCACTCAGGATTTATTAGGCTCTATTTTGCATCTAATATTGTGCTTCTTGATCACGCGATGTATATATGTATATACCCATCGGCATGACATTTATTATTATGGTACAACTACGTTTACATGTATATTCCCATTAACTATACCGTTTAATCAACTAGACATTATGTAAATTTTGCTTTTAATTTTGCTTTTGTAATACTCTCAACAGTCGCCTGATGAAGAAGTAAGTAAAACTTCAAAACGTTGAGAATCAACTAAAATATTTCCCGTGTCTCCTGGTTCTTACATTTATTAATCATCCAGCCACATGATGGTGAAGATAAACTTCGCGGAAATCCAACAATATATAAGTTTAATAGAATATAAGCCTCATTTAAAAACTGCGCACGTAAGTCATTACTTCAACTGTAATTAGCAGTAGTGGCTCAGTTACTGTTTTGTTCTTGTCATTATACATTAACTGCTACATTAAGTGCTAATACGGGAATTAAAAAGTTTTCATTCATATCCCACATTGAAATAAAAAATACCTTGGTATACATTTTGAAATATATTTGACGTCAGTGTAATGCATCCTGAAACATTTCGTGTTATCGGCTACATTTTACTTCAATGTATTTAACAATATGTAGGCTACACGTTTACATTTTGTACAATGTATTCCAATGGAAATTTATATTTTGATACATTACAGTAAACATTTTCAAACGTATTCATAGGTAATGCAGCATTAGAAATATATTACTAAGCATGTATTTATACCAACATGCAAAGGAAATGCATTCACAATGCATACCGAGTAGCGTGGTTGTCCCAGAGGTTGATGGTCATTGATTCGCTTCCCACAATACTCGTGGATTTTTCAAAGTAAATATAATTGTAGATTATGAATTGACCTTATAGGGAATTGTTGTTTATACAGTGGAACCTCGATAACTCGACTTCCTATAAATCGAATAATACGCTAACTCAAACTTTTAATCAAGTCCCGAATCATTTCTATGCTTTTCTTTAAGAAACTGCCTCGATAACTCGAAGTGAACATATTC
>JAQIXS010006148.1:0-11260 GCA_034700785.1 Rossiulus vilnensis
AAACAATCAACCTTCAAATTCTCAGAAAAAAAAAACAAAAAAATCTTTCAAAACACCTGGCTAATGCATTAGTTATTGTCTTATTTAACACGCATTATTTGCGAATTCTTCAATACGATTTCAGTTTCTTCAGTAATATTTCCAAAAAATACTGCTTAAAATGTCGTTATTACATATCGAATACCCATATTTACAGTAGTTTATTTGGCGTGTAAATTTACGTAAATCTGTCGTCGTTTCATGCAGTTGCACCATTTAATAAATACAAGAAATTCGGTTTCTTTCAAAAACTTTTTTAAAAAAATTTCCACTGACTTTTCGATCTAGAAATCGATATTTGCTTTCGCTCCTAAATCTTATCGCGTGTTGGCTTGTTATACAAAACGTACACGCTGTTATCGGTGATTTCACCTCCATACAATAATTCTGGAAATTTTATTTTATTTTTTTCATCCACTAAATCCATACGTGACGTCATGGAGTCTACCGGATTTGATATATGCCAAAAAATCATCGACTCCTAGCATAATTATGGTGTTTAAAGCATTATAAACCTTATAAGTTATCAATTTAGGAAGACTATACATTTTTTTGTATTGGTTATGGACAGTGATTATCGTCCATTGTTATGCAAATTTTTTGGGTAAAACTGTTTGGAAATTTCCTAAAATGTTTTAATGATTAAACCGATGAAGCAAAATTAAACAACTAAAGCTAGTTATGCATTTAAATTCTTTAACTTTTCAAGCTTTTGAAAAAAAATTCCCTGACTTTTATCAAAGAGTGATAAAATTAAATGAAGACAATTTATCAATCAATAATATTTTCTTTCATTTATTGTTTCAAAAGTTGATAAGTGTGCTTTGAAAAATAGGGAATTTCCTAATATTGCTTAAGTGTTACGCCCTCTTTTTGAGCAGTATCATAAACTATCATTTGATATTAAGACAATTTAAGGCTGGCACCTTATGCGATGAATATTTCCCTTAATTTTTAATTAAAAAAATTGGAATTTCTATGAATTGTGCATGACAGTTTGGAATTTCCCCGAATTTTGCATGGCAATTTGTAATTTCCCCGAATTTTGCATGACAATTTGTAATTTCCCCGAATTTTGCATGACAATTTGTAATTTCCCCGAATTGTGCATGACAATTTGTAATTTCCCCGAATTGTGCATGACAATTTGTAATTTCCCTGAATTTAGCATAAACATTTGAAATTTCCCCGAATTTTGCATAAACATTTAAAATTTCCCCGAATTTTGCATGAACATTTGTAATTTTCCCGAATTTTGCATGCGAATTTTGGAATTTCTCCGAATTTTGCATGCGAATTTTGGAATTTCTCCGAATTTTGCATGAAAATTTGGAATTTTATAGTTTTCCAGGTTGTTCCTACTTCCCTGGCAATTAATTCTAGGTCAGTGGGAGCCCTGAACAATAACTGCATGGAGTAAAACGTAAAACATTGTCTTATATACATGCACTTTCAAGGTTTTATCTAAAAATATTTAGGAGTCCCAAACACCAAGCGTTTGATATTTCACAAAATATTTAATTTGACAGTTGGTGACAGTGTCTAAAGAACTGTTCCCCGATTTAGGCTCGGTGGCAAACAAACGTTTAATTCCACCTGCCATTATAAAAAAAACACCAACTAAGGTTAAAGAAAAATGTGGTTAAAAATAAGCCTAACATCCGATCGAGGTTTTTAAAAACGACAGCTGACAAAAGTATGCAAATGCACCTGCCACCGAAATAACAAAGATAAAAAAAAATATTCGACAAAAGCTGATAATAATTTTTTGAGATTTCTTTTCCATGAACACGTTTGCCATTTTGATAAATTGATTCGCGTTCAGCAGATACCGTGGCTGGTGATTATCGAAAAATAAAACGAAAGTTAAACAGAAAATTATAATCAGTTTAAGTTTCTGTTGACGAATGCGATAAGGAAATAGAAAAAAAAAGTGGCACTAAAATGGCACAGAAAAGGGTTGATAAACTGGATTGAAAACTACCTACTCGGACGCTTGTTTGTCATAATATACAATTTCGACATATCTAAAGGTCATTAAGACTGGATTGAGATGACACAAAATTGGAGTTATGTTTAGCTAAAAATAATGAACATTGCATACACAAAAGCCTACGTATAATTTCCAGCTAAAATTGGAAAACAAGTGGGACGTTTCATCTCGTTTTAATATACATTTACATTGTCCATTTTCCATTAATGGTCCATCATAAACCATAATTGAAGGGTGCCAAACCATAACTTACCAAGCGCCGAGTGGGAAGGGGAAACTGGATAGTTTCGCGAATAATACAGACAGCTCTAACTTGATATCGTTCAAAGGACACCAAGTTCAGACGTTTTACACATATGACATTTTGCTAAAACCCCTACACTGCTTTGAGCTGAAAAAAAACGTATTTTGGGGGTCGGGGGTCTGGCCCTTAATACGTTATGGATTGGCATCGTTCAATTATAGAATTGCGGAAAAGAAAAATTGACAGCTAAGAATTTATTGAAAATTTACAATTTTTTCGACTGGGAAATAAATTCTTAGGAATATTTATTAAATTTGAAAATTCGAGAGCTAAAAAGTGGAAAATGCTTGAATTTAACGAAATTAATTTTAAACTGAGTTGCTGAGAAACATGGTTTTTATGATGAATTTAGCGAAAATTAACATTTTTTTTACTGACAAGTGAGAAATTATTTATCAAATTTCGAAATTCAGACTAAAGCTTTCGAGCTGAAAATAAGGAAATTTACGAAAAACGCTTAACAGATTGTTATAGAAAGTTTTAATCTGAATAATTTAATTAACACAATTAATAATTTATAAAAAATATTTTTAAATTAACATTAAATACAATAAATGGAAATCGACAGTAATGAAGCATATGGAGATTAATTCTAAATTAAGAAAAAAATCAATCTCGAAATGATTTATTTTCTAAAAAATAAATTAATACAAAAACAAACAAAACAGGAACACAGAACCACGTGTTTATTTGTTTTAAAAAAAACACCGTCGTAAAAAAAAATTGAGCAGACTTAATTACGTGAGCGAATTTATTAAATAATAAGTAGGCCAGTTATTTTTTTCATATCTTTAACCCTGATCCCTTAACCTCTAGCCCTTAATTCCACCCCTGGGGTGAATGCGCTTCCCATTTCGATCGATCGCCATCAATGGCGGCCATGTTTCAACTTCCGGTTATAATCCGTTCGAAAGCGAAGACGGATTACAGCGATTTTTCGCCATCAAATAAATGTGTTATTTAGCCTGGAGTGGAAATCCTCCCATTAAATGGCACCTGAATGAAAAAGTTCATTAAAGTCGGGCTCAGCGAGGAAGAAACGAGAATAATTAGGGAAATTAATAATTAAGTATTAAAACGCAGACAGAAAAAAAAAGGCAACGACTTTTAAGTAGCCCAGGCATTCGTGCGCCAACTAACCCGAAACGATGATGCCATTATTTGCGGTTGAACGAATCCCAAAAACACAAAAAAAAAACAAAAAAAAACAATACAATGGGGAGGAGGGGAGATAGACTTAAGGACGCCATCTTGAATTGGGAAATTCAGACGCAGAAACGTGTGGAAAGGGTGCATCGATGCAGCAAATCGATACAAGAATTCAAAATATTTTTTAAAAATAATCACACATGCTAATTTATAATCACAAATTTATGTTGTACAAAACGATACCATTTAATTTTTGCCAAATTAAAAAAACCAAAAGGTCTTGACATCACTTTGAGTATTATGATTTTAATAATATTTTAGGATAAAAAATGGAATATTATAGGATACATGTAGTTGTGATTGATCATTAAAATCATAATAATCAAGGTGGTGTCAGGATCTTTAGTTTTTTTATTTTTCTGGAAATTGCACCCATGAATATGACGTCATTTTAAAAAAAATCTATATCGGAATGGCTTCGAATTTCCCCATTTTATTTTCACCAAAAACATTAAATGCCCATAATATTACATAAACCATATATGGCCCATTTATAGCCATGTATGAGCACATATATAGCCATATAATTTCTTTATGTAAAGCCATATATGGCCACATACGTGGCCAATTATAATAAATACGATTATAATATTTTACTTTTTAAATAAAAAAGGCACATTTTTAAATGTCTTTTGCAAAGTCTTCATGAATGGCATATAAATACGGATATAACGTATATATGGCCATTAAGGTTCCGGGTAGTATAAAAGAAATATTTTTTTTTAAAAAACCACTTCCATACTCAGATGATTCAAAACCTTTTTGAACTTTCATAATAGAGATATTCCGTCGCGTTCTCATTAAAATGATTTTTATTCTGCTTGATAATTACGATTTTTTATTGCATTTTACCGTGATTAAAATTTCATATCCCACCGCTAATCAATCTCGACTTGTACTGACCACTAAAGTGACTAAACTACGCCAGCGCCACCCCTAAAGGGATAATTATAACTGGTTTTTCACACATGCTCATAACACACCCTTAAAATTCTTCATAAACTTTTAAAATTCGTCAGCGTTATTACGATTCTGTTATCACGGAATAAAAAAACAAAAAAAACCTTAAGATGAAAAACAGGCCTGTCAACGTGCTTGATTGACACCAGCAATGTTTATTAAATATTTCCTAGGCTATGAAAATAGAAAAGCAGTTTAGTGGCTTACAGCCAATTTGGCACCCCTTACGATAAAATCAAATTGCAATGAAAAAAAGAATAAAACCAAGCCCTGCAATTCAACACACCACATACATACATGTATGTATATAAAGATTTACCAAAATTCAAAACAAAAAAAAATTGCCAGGTTTTGAATATCAATTTCGTATTTATTTCAATTCGAATGTTGAAATTGTTCATTTTGATCAAAGGTGGCGAAATTGATTCTTGGAATAGTGGTAAAATTCACTGTTTTTTATATTTATTAAAAAAAATACGTTGTAATCGTACAGTGGCTGTATTTAGAGCAAAACAATAAGGAAACAATAAGGAAGGTTGGTTAAAAACTAACGTCATATTTTAATAGAAAATGATATCAAATTTCCATTAATAGTTTTTAAAAAACTATAAGAAAGAGTGAAATAAATGTCATTTTTCAACAGAAAATTGTGTCAATCGTAACGTTGTAAAAAAGTGAACGTTATTTTAACAATTCAAACGTACTAAAATAAGCAAAAACGACCGTGAAATGACAATTACATAACGATTATTTCGCTTGTCATTACAATTAAGAAATGCCGTTATGTGCTTTTTTAAAATAACTCAATATTTCCACAGAAAACAACTTTAAATTTTAACACGAATAAAAAACATTTCAAAATACAGTTTACTGTAATGTATTACTTATTAATTTTTTATTATAAAAATAATGCCATTTATCAAAACGTTCTCTATCACTGCAATCCCACAATAGATTTAGTTTGCTATATATATATATAAGTCGATTTCCGATTTTTTTACGAAATAAAAATATACATATATTCGGAAATCGACTTAAAAATGCCGATTTTTTGCTATATGAACGGCATTTTTAAGTCGATTTCTGATTTTTTTACGAAATAAATTTTTATTTTTATTTATTTATATTTTTATTTCGTAAAAAAAAACCGGAAATCGACTTAAAATTGCCGTTCTTTTATTTTTTGACCAAGTCATCAAACTAAGCGACACCCATTCTAGACGGTATGATATACTTCTCAAAAAATGACGTCATACGCAAAGGTTAAGTTTCACCCCTTCCCCCAAACAAGCCAAGTCACTTTCATTAAAAAACATGAAATAAAATTTTAAAAAATCTTAATAAATTGGAATTCATCGTCCAAATTTCGCAATTTTTCTTTATTACCAGTCTGCTGATCTGGCCGGGTTTCGGACAACGACTGATATAGGCTTAAAAATTCTTATATTACCCATTGTTCGTCTAAAAATTGTACATTAAAAAAAAAACCAAGACCTATCGCGATAAGCCACGAGGCCTTTTTTTAAAAAAAATAAAAAATAAAAACCAAAAACAAAGAGTGCAAATCAGCGATCGTTTCGTTGGTTCGTTAGCGTCTGCTGCCATCAGTTTTTACGTATATACTAGATTTTTTTTTTTTTTTGGCCATTTGGTGCAATGACCCTGGGCCCCGTTTCGCGGATGTAACAACAGATTCCATCCTGTTTTACTGCGGCTAACCTAGACACATGGCGACTGGCAACAATCAACAGGCTCTCTTCTCTCTCCTGGCATTGTTTTTTTATATATTATTATTATAATTTTCACTGTTATGACACCAGACCGCAGTCAAGTCAAACGAGTCGTCCAATTAGATTAAGATTGGCGATGGCAAAAATCAAACCGACAAAATGACGCCAGGGGTCGCACGGGTGGGGCTTCACAAAAATCATTTTAAGTACATGAAACCTGTCAAACTGACCACTTTGATACAGACCACCTACTTATGGCGACCGATGTTTTAGGGTCCCTTGAAAAAGGCCTGTACTGCTATTACCCCTGGCGAAGAGATCAGTATAATCAGTAGAAATATACTGATATTAGTGGAAAAAAACGGTGATTTCACTAAGCATACTGATGTCAGTAGTCCCAAAAACCAGTGTATATAAATATATTGATACCAGTATAGAATTGTAGTGATATCAGTAGAGAATCACTTACTGATCTTTTCACCAGGGACGGGGAGCATACATAAATTACGTCATCATGCAGGGAGAGGGTGGGAATTTCGTGGATGGTTACAAAGGGGGGAGGAGGAGGGTTTCGACTGTGGTTACAGTTTTCTGGTAAACAGTGAAACCTTGTCAAATTGACCACTTTGCTGTAGACCAACTACTTGTTGAGGCCGATATAGTGGAAAGATCAGTGTAATCAGTACAAATATACTGATATTAGTAAAGAATAGTGATCTCACTAAGCATACTGATACCAATAGTCCCAAAAACCAATATATATATAGTGATATTAGTATAGAATCTTACTGATATAAGGATATCATTTTCTGGTAAACTTCAGATCCACATAGCAAGGGTACATAACAATGAGCGATTTTCTTGAAATACAGATTGACATCATGACTTCTCATGATTAAAGATATCAAAATGGCTGTCGCATGTACGTTACTGAAATGAACGAAAAGCATTATTAAATGATATTTCGTAGGGGTCAAAAAAATAAGCATTATGATTACAAAAAAAAATATATAAAATTAAAAAGATACATAAAAAATCGGTTTTCAGCAACAACAACAAAGTGTACGAAATGTATTTTAAAATGTCATTGTGTTTAAACAATTTCTCTTTTTGAATTTGCCAGAAAATTTAAGTTTCACACGTTCGTTACGATCTAGGGTCATTAAAGATGGCGGAGAAGGGCGTAATATTTCTATAATTCTTATAAGTTGCGATGAATTTGAAAGATGCAAATACATGTTTGATTAAATCCCCCTCTCATCGCTAATCTTCTGATTCATTTCTTAAACATTTTTTATTGCTGTTTAGATTTCGTCTTAGAAATGCGTTACGAGCTCTAAGCTCTAAATCGATAAATTCGCGCTTGACTTTTGTGTGAAATTTGCCTGATATTGTTGCATCAAGAATGGTTCTGATTTATTAATTTTTTTGTGTGCATAAATGCGTACGCCTACAAGACAAAACCATAAAAATTCTTAAAAAGGCTAATTTGTAACAATGCATTCGGTGATTTTGAAGATGAGCCTCGGTAACAAGTAGGTAAATGTTTGCAATTGTTGTTGGATTTTCTTGTTGTTTTTTTCCTATTCATAAAATTCACTGAAATTTGAATGTTATGTTTACCAATCATTAGGTCTTTCAGTTTTGTCCTCTTGGATAGAACAACTCCCTGCCTCCCTACGACATTAACTGATTCGGGCTTATAAAAATGACGTCATATAAAATTTACATTAGCACAGGGTGTCTGGCTTTCTGAAAAACCTGGAAAAGTCAGGGAAATTTGATACTGAATTTGGCCAGACACCATGCTGAGAGCAAAGATAAATTACGTAACCGCTTTTTTGGATTTTTTTAATTTCCCCATCTTCTCCTTGTAACCAAAAGCCCAACCCCTACCCACTTAATATTACGTAAATATTTTAACAATAACCACCTTCATCATTTAAAAATATTAATTAAACATGTACAAAACATTATCTTCCAACATGCGACAGTTATTTTGATACCTTTAATCATGAAAAGTCATGATCAGTTTCCTTCAGGAAAAATCCAACGAGAAAGAGGATTATTTAAAACATATTTGATATCATAATTAATTGCTGAATTTTTTTTTTCGTATGCATGGAGGGGAGGTTTCAGAGCCCTTATTCAATTTCGTTGCAATTACTTTTAAAACACTAGCAGAAATATAGTGTAAATACATTTTAATTTGATATAAAAAGGAGGTTTAATTTTACCACAATATATATATATATTTCTTGTTGGAAGGAAATTAAAATTTTAGATGGTTTTCATAAGGGTACCTTGTATGCCACATTTTCCAAAATGTCTCCCATCATGAAGGAGGTCGTCAAAAGGGTCACGTGACCGTGCTATTGTAACGTGACTTAATTTAATACAGGGGGGGAACCATGTGTCACAAAGCTGAGAGCACCAGGTCCAACAGAGGCCTAGTGAACCCATCGGGTTTACCCTAAAAGGGGTTGTGTTCCCCTAACCCCAGCCTGTAGTTTTGTCATCGAACTGGTACAGGGTGCATAAATGATTCCATTACAGATATTGTGTGAAGTCGTCAGATAATTGTTTTTTTCATAATTAATCTTAATGAGATAATTTTAAGCATTTTTTTCTCCAAAATTTCAGGTCCTTGTTTGTTGATTTGTTAAACGTAAACGAGACTCAAGACATTTTAGTTAAAACAAGGACTCGACTTTTGTTGAAAGACAAGGCTAGATTTTCACTAGCTTTTCTAAAAATAAACACAAATGGTTCCCATAAGTGAGGGGGGTGTAAGTAATTAGGTCTCAGTCATTATGAAGAAAGATGCTGGGTTATATCTATTATAAAATGATGTAACAAAACAAATTGGTCATTGTTAAAATGGGTAAAGCAATGTTACTGTTTTTTTTTCTTCTAAAAATAACAAAGGAAACAGTCGAATTAAGAAGTAGACATCTTTGCAGAACAGACGACATTTGACTTTGTATTTGAAAAAAATAATAATGAATCGACTTTGACATTTACGAGAACATTTGTAAAAGTTAATACTATTATCGGGGGCAGATAAGCGCTTCTACAAATGTAAATACGTTTTCTCCTCCAAATCCTAAGAGCAAATATTATTTAGTTTTATTTCGAGGCGGACATTTCTGCCCCATTTGCCTCTGGAAAACAAATAAATCGCTCGGAAAAATGAAAATAAATTTCAATTGCAGTTCGCTCGAACTCATCGCTTAGCAAATACGTGTAACGAAAATATAAAATAAAAAATATGTGGATCTAAAGCTTGAATACAAGAAATAATAAAAAAAAGCTGAATTTAGAGTAAATATGAGATCTCAACAATTTAAGATTAGTACTATTTTTCGAGTATTAACATTTCTAGAAATGGTAAAGCGAGTATAACAGGTTTTTTTTTTTACGCAAATTGCAGATTATTTACAATTCAAAATGAACATGTATCCCGTTTCAGAAACTGGCATTTAGCATAAAACAAATCTTACTATTCAAACAAAATGTGCACGAATAAAGATATTAAAAACGCGAAATTCAATAAGAAAAAAAAAAGAAAACGCTCGCAAGCAAACCTTTATAAGTTACAATAAAATATTCGATGAGCAAAGAAATTGACATTTCGAGAAAAAAAAATGTACGAAATTATTATAAACGTAAATCGTGACGCAAAATAGGTCGAATGAGAGTTTGAAACACGAACTGAAAGTAAAAATCGTCTTTTATAAACAAGCCTCGTTTTTGAATTCAACGAAAATGCTTGAAAAAGAAAATTAAAACAACTCCCATAACATTATTTTCCGAAAATTTTTAATTCGGTAAAAACTTCGTTAAAAACTCTTTCATAGACAAACCTCATTTTTAATTCAACGAAAACGTCTGAAAAAGAAAATTAAAAATAACATATACAATGAACTTAGCAAACACGAAATCAATCCTCGCTGTCAAAAATAAATACATGACAAAAATAGCATAATACTACAATGCGTATTTTTTTTTCAAAAAACAATATACGTTTACTAGAAAAACGAGAGATGTAGGAAAACAAATAACGATCATGTACGTTTTGTATGCTTATTGCAACTATGATAGACGACCCTTTCAGATTCAAGTATGGCTACAGGTAATTTGAGTTATTTTTTACGTTATCTAAAAGAAAACAAGAGATAGCAGTTTTTGGGAAGGTCAAAAACCTAAGAGCAAAATAATAGGTAAGCATTCTAATAAGCATTCTAATAATAAGTTTTTTTGTCTTATAAAACATTATTTGTTCGTAAATTAAATTCTACACTTCCCTGACTTTGAAAATGTTTTTGAAAAAAAAAATATCCTGAATAAATGTTTACAGAATAAAATGAAAACAAAATTAACTAATTACTGATATTATTTTTATTTGTTATTTCTAAAGTTGAACCTGTGCTTTTGAGCAGTATCACATTAATAATTAAATCTTTTTGAGATTATGGTAAATTAAGGTTAGCATTTTATGAGATGGAAATTTCCTAATTTTTGCATGACAATTTCAAGTTTTCTTGAATATTACCTGACTTTTTCAGGTTTTACAGGTCAGTGGATGCCTGTAAAACGGACAATCGATATCACTCGTTCGGATTATTTAATTTTGAGAAAAAAATCACTGGGTAGAACTTCTGAAAATATGCTAAATAATTCTTGTTTATTTTAATTTTTAAAGAAATTGACAAAATTCCCCCAACGGTTAGGTAAAAACATGCAACCACTTCGAGAAATGCGGAAAATTTTATTGTTATTTTTTTTGCGAAAACAAGTTTTTCATAAATTATGAAATAATAATTACAATTCGACGTCACGTCACCTATTTACGTTATTTATTTTGAAAAGGGAGGAGTAGCGAGCTCTTTTTATTCTTATCCAAATCTGTTTTTTTAAACTTTTTTTTTTCGCGAAATATGTTAGAGGTGAATTACCTCTCGCTTTTCACAATTTCACTCGGACATAACGAATAAGGACGAGGGTCAAACTCGCACTGCTGTT
>JAQIXS010006149.1:0-11257 GCA_034700785.1 Rossiulus vilnensis
TCAAGTTCAATTTAACAATGATGTCTTAAGTCGATCGCAACTGACGTAGGAGCTTTCTCCTGAAAATGGGCTTGACCCCCCTACCATATGAAATTTAGTTGCTGAATGTAGGGTACTGAGTTGAATTGAAAATCTTAGTGTAGACTAGGGCTACACATCCTTCTGGTAGGCTACTTTGAGAGATTTCGGTAAGGATCCTGCAGGTTTAGAGTGTTCATCTGCCTACTGCTGGGATGTCGTTGTCGCTTGACTAGATCTGGATGACCATTGGCCAGAAAAGGTTAGGGTGGGTGGGCGATTAGTGTTTTTTCGCTTCGTCACAAAGCAGGCGCCTGCAGTAGCACATGTATCTCGGTGGGCGAAACCTTTTCAGTCAATGAAACTGCATTAAGTGCATTTCGCGATGTGTAAACGAATTCTGGCAATGACTGTAGGCTTTTTACGGTAAGTAGTTTTACGAATTAGGGAAGCAAATCCCTCCCATTCCCAGAATCTTCTCGCGGATTCACTGGGTTCGCCAAAAAAATGGACGCGAAAACACTTTAAACTAAAAAGGTATTTATTCGGTGTCATGGCTTCCAGTGCTGCCACTGGTGTCAAATGGCATTTGGAAAGGCATTATATATTTATAATATATATATATATATATATTATAAATAATGCCTATAATGCATATAATATGTATATATGTTAAGGGATGAAGCAAATCATTACAATAAAAGAAAACAAAAATACTCCATCGAATTATGCACGCTTAATTTAAACGTTATGCAATAAGCTATATTATAGCAGAAAATAATTTGTAATCTTCAAATTTGGCCACCTTTAGTATGTGAATGATGTATATCACACAGTTGATAAATTATGCCATGTCTGCATATAGTGAAATATAAACCCACTAAGCAATAGTAATCATTAGTAAATTAAACTCAATTCAGATGTATTTTATCAAATAATGATGTTTTGGAGCACTGTGAAGGTGAAACTTAAGAAATGCAGCATTTTCCTAATTTGAAGAGGGATTTACAATGTTAACTGAAAAACTGTAAACAAAAAGTCAAATTTGACCAGTTTGTATAACGGTGATACCCAACAAGTGTTATTATATACAATATACATGTATATCATTGCGTTATCACTGGTTATCATATTTCTTTTTAGCTCGGAATTGGAATAAAATCAAATATTCTTTAGTTCGTTATAAACTAAGAAAGGCATTGTGAGGTCAGAAATTGAGAAGTGTCCTAACCTTAGGATAGTTTTACAACGTACACTATACACTGTATTATACAGGTCATACCGTATTTGACCAGTTTGTAGTGTGGATATACTAACACTTTCTGGTTATCATGTATCTTGGGTTTGAAAAATTCTATACTTCGTTATAAACTAAACAATGTATCCTCACGTGTTTTATTATTCCATTTTTTATACTGCAAATGCCTGCCCGAAAACTGGTGCATCGGACCATTATGCTCGAGTAACTGCAACTCTTGCATAAATAGGGAATTAACCGGAATGCTGATTTATTTGAAGCAATAAATGTATTTCAGCGCTAAAATGCGTGCTTCGTGATTAATATCGCACGTTAAGATAATGGAAGATAAATATGTCCGTTGTTTGGTTTGTGCAGCACTGCAGAATTAGACAATGCCGTTGAGATAGGCAGTTATGAGAATTCTTTCATGTCCATATGGCATTTGTTGAGCCTCATGGCGTGGATAACTCGACATAAGGTACACACATTATTTCTCTTTTTTTCAGTTGTTGGCTTGTAGGCTGCAGCGCTTTGCGTTATCTTCCAGGAATTATCAAACGGACCAAATAGGCGTGAAACATTATCAGATTCTTTGCTCTTTCATTTACCATGGAAGACAATAGAAAAGAATGGGCATGAAATTTGCACGCAGCTCTAGAACAGCCTCCTGTTGGCGGTTGTCATGGTGACGGAAAGAGATATTCGAAAAGTAAAAGGAACGATCAAGTCGCTTGGCTAGGACACCCTGAAGACCTCAGCATCCAAGCTTCCGGTTTTTATTATACTTCTACTCCCCCCACACCTCCTTTGAAAAATAATTTCACATTGAACAAATGCATAATATTATTTCAAATTTATTCATAAGCATTAGATTAGAGGTAGTGATCTAACATAAACACAGTCAGCAGTGAAGTAAATTATTACTTTATTCAGTTTTCAGTCACTTTTAACCAGTTTTTAGTCATGTCTTTATGTTCTTAATTCGGAAATTTTAGCTGTCTATCCATACGACCTGTTTTCTTGAAACCCTCCCCCCCACACTTTACGGAAGTGTCGGGTTTTCGCAAAACCCTGTTCCCCCTTCCCTTTCCCAGACGTCTTTTATGGATGACCCCTATTGCAAGTCAAACTGATTAAGAATATGTGCACTGTATCTGGCTTTTCTTGCGCTTCCTTAGTATAGGACAGGTGGTAAGGCTTCTTCTGACTCATCCTGGAGCGGTATACAGTGTGATACAATTTGTTAGTCAGGCCATAGATTGAGCTGTTAAATTTCAGAGCATTAAGTTTAAGGTCTTTAACGACGAGTTTAATGGTATAGCTTATTTCAGATATCAATCAAGATCTTTCATCAATTTAATGTTAACCGTTTTTACAATGTCGTATTTACATGTATATGGGCTAATCCGTACCTTCAAGGAATTTAGTTAAGCGCATTTAATTTTTTCTGCATAAGAAATGCATAATTATTCATTTTTTCTCATATAATGTGGAACATTGTTTGAGAAGATCGATTTTCTAATTTTCAATACGGAGTGCAACAGCAATGATTGAAATGATGCGTTACTCAGTATTTGTTTTCTAATTATGTTAAACTAGATTTGGATTTATGATCCCATTACTTTTCTTGCATTTCTTAACTTGCAATGAATAATAATAATGCTGTGTTATTTATTTGTATTTTTTGCTATTTATTATTTTACTTTCAATGGCATGAAAAAGTCTTGTTTGCTGCGTGTTGCTATTTCGCACACATGCATCACATTTGGACACGATTTATTGATTTGTTCGTAGATAGCTACAGTAAATATGCCTTTTTAATTGGAATCATATTGAATACCAATCTAGAGAGATCTATATAATTGGATATTTAAAAGTCTCACGTTTATTTGGATCACAGTGTTTTATCTTTCTTAAACGCTTTCGTCGTCATCTCGGCATAGTACCACTTGTGATAAAATTCGAATTAACAATTCATACTTACACCTAATCTCATATTGATACATTATTTGCTAACCCATTTTCATATTTTACTTGAGGTTCGATTTAATCGGCTTAGTATTTTAGACGAAAAGTATTGGGAGACTAAGACGGTCTTGTAGCATAGTTGGAAAGAACAAAAACATATCCTGAAAACTAAGCGATACTAATTAGTGCTATGCAGAAATAAAATTATTACAAATTTTACCACATTAATTTGCAAATAATCCATAGAATAGAATGTCAGATTACATTTCCTATATAATGTGTGGGTCAACTCACGGTAAGCTACTGTAAATTGGACGATTGTTGATGAAACATATGCTTGATTAAACAAATTGAATTTGGTTCTTCACCTTGTTGAAACTTGAAGTCGATACCTACAAGTTCCGCAGTCTTCAGGAGCTTCTGACAAGTGAAATACGTTTGCTTCCGAAATGTGCTGATTCTGACTATTCTCTAGCCCATGATCGTCCGATGTAATTCCCCCTTCCCACCTCTTTCCCTGTCACAGGCAAAAAGATTGTGTTTTAGACGTGGGCAGATATTTATGTATAAGCTCAGAAGCAGATGTGTTTAAACGAGCGCACGCACATTTATCCACGCAATTTATACCACATATTTCGCGCTGAACTCCAATCTAATAATTATTTATCCGTTGGCACATCCACTTGCAATCGTTCTCAGTTGTAGTACGAGTGATCTTGCCGCCCTAAACAACATCTACAGTTTTTGTTTTGATGAAATGCAGCATTTGACTGCTACGTTCCTCTTATGCTTAGTAATAACTGAATAGGTTTGCAAAGAGCATAAGTTAAACCCATTTATATCAAAGATTTTTTTTGGGGACTTTGTTTGTTGAAAATTCTTTCTCATCAAAGAGGAATGTTATGTTTTTCGCAGTAGATAAATGATAATGCACAATGCATTACTTTGAAAAAGAAGGGGCATTCACTTTACATGTATTGATTTATTGCGTCATAAATACACTTTCGAATTTCATACGAATTTAACTTGGTTTCATATCCGTGTCGACATGCAGGATATTTCTGTTCAACCTAGGATATAATTAAAATGTAAGAAAGCTTTGGCAAATATAGAGCAGGAGCCGATGCATTGTCTTACTATAAACAAGGTATTTCGGATCCCATTTTAGAGGTATAGCATTCCCTCACTTTCATAATGTATATGGGGATATTGACGTAATTAGGTTTCTATTTGTTTATTGAATAAATGACAAGTTTTAATTAACTTTGAATGACACGCACTTTTAAGGAGCAAGAATTAATTGACTTTAAAAGCAGCTTCGTTTTCCGCAGTTGTGTAAAATCTACATGTACATGTATATGCATAAACATTATGTGCATGAGAACGTGATTCTCAAAATTAAGATAGAAATTATAGAAAGATATGTTGGGCTTCTGCGACCAGAGAAATCATCATTCATGGCATATATTTAACATGGCCATTAGTAAATGATAAGTAGTCCTATATTTTGCCACAGCCCTTTATCACTAATTCTCATCTATACTAGTCTACATATCGAATAATAATCAATTATAAAATAATCTGTTCAATTTTTCTTTATTGTTTGTGTTTAATGAAAGCCAGGACTAAAGTACACACTTTTTACATGTACCAGCAGCTTATAACTAAATTAAAGAATGACTGATAGTGAATGACAAAATATTATTTTATTTTACTTAATATTACCATTATGCTATTCAGCTGGATTATGGAAACTTATAGTGGCATTTATAAATGCTTTTTAAAATATCAATAAAGTTTGGTAACTTATTTATTGTTTTGGTCGCTTTAGAGATAAGTTGTGTTTATTTACTTTAATTGCTGTAGTTGGAATTTATTTAATAACGTTAATATTGATTTAGAAATTCAAGGAAGAAATTTTCGCAAACGTCCTTAGATAAACAAATTCTATGAATGTGACATGCGGTTATGTTTGAGGGAGTCAGATTCGTATGCAATGATATACGAAGATCTTTACGATAGTAAATTTAAAGAAAAATATCTAGGAAAAGAATGTTTCGGATTGTGTATAAATCAGGATTATGTTCCTCCTATGTACTGGTTGATCTTGTACCCGGGTATGTCGATGTCGTAACATAGTTTTGCATTATACAAATGCTTTTCATACGACCTTTATTATCCTTTTTGCTTTGTACGTTAAAAATTATCAGTATCTCATAACAGATAAGGCCAACTGCATTTTCTTGTAAAGTATGCCTGGCTATCAGTGACAAGGCTAGAACATTACCAATTTCTCTTAGATATGATTCAGCTGCAGAGATGGTGCTTGCAGCTCTTCAAGTCGACCAAACCGACCATAAAACGATACTGAATATTGATCTAACACCAGGCATTTCGTGCGCTTAAAGATGTACTCACTTTAACAGAGATTTGGTTTTCTGGACTCAGATTGCAAAAGTGAAGTAAATATGACAATATACCCAGTCTACTGTTTTTTCTCAGTTTGTAGCTGGAATAGAGTCATTTAGTGTTACTTTCTAAAAACGCTACATTATGGAATGTAAATGACTATTAGATGCCAGTATCAAAATTGTAATGGGCAAGGTAGACACGATATACCTGAATAACTCATACGTGCACAAAGCAGAAGCTTATCATTGCATAAATCCGCTCTCTTTCTATCAGAAACAAAATTATTAGCAATTTAGAAAATTAGAATGAAAACGTTTTACAAAGTCACAACTTCATCCGCTATACATTTGATTCCTGAATTTTGTTTAGCCCCATTTTTACAACTTGTAAGTGGCCAGTATCTTTCACATCAAATTCTACTTGCTACTTTATTATCAAATGGAATAATTTTCTATTTATTTTTCTATATAATTTCACTAAGTCTTATATAAACAACATTTTTGTAGACGCTCCTTTTAATAATTTGTATTTCTCAACATTTTTGTTTATATAAATGGATACTAAAAATCGCATTTAAGTATTTTTTTTTCTTTAAAAATTGTACTTTTGGGATTTGCTTTGTAATTCATATTTACATGTGTAAACAACAGCGTTATATAGAAAAACGATGCAAATGCATCTTTTATGATTAGTGTTTAGCTGTTTGTTTAATTAGGTAAGATTTTCTTTCCCACTTTCAAATCATGCGTACGGGCCTCTTTAGTTAAAAATACTACCACACGGAAAAAGCTGCGACTTAACTTTTTATAAGTTGTTGTCTATAACCTCAAATAGCAAGTTGATGACCCATTCAGTTGACTTTTTATGGAACACCTAAACCATTAAACATGAATGTCCAATTTAGATTTGAATTGTGCATTGTGCCTGTATAATATGTCGATTAATTCTTTGTTTAAAGGCCGCTTTCCACTATAGTGATGCTGTATGTAAGGTTTATAGGGGAAAGTATTTCTTTTAGGGATATCTAGCATATCGTATGGCGTTCTTGTTATTTATAAATTGTTTGCCTACAGCTATTGTTTCATATGTTTGCAATTATAAATTTATTGCATGAGTTGCTAAGCTTCAGAATGAACAAAATAAAATAATAGAATACAAGTTTTTTTTCTGAATGCTGTAAAGAAGAGTCCTATGCATTGAGTATTTCTCACAAAACATAAACGTCAGTCTAAATAGACTCCAATACAAACTCTTGAATTATAGGGAATTGGTTAATCAAAGCCTCGAATTTGTCCATCGAAAGTGTTACCTTTAGCACTTAAAATATACCGAATATCAGTCTTGGATTGGCCATTCTTGTAAATTGTTATATAATCTGACCATTTCACAATTGTGAGCTGACAAGTTTGTCTGCTGGTTTAAAGTGTTTGTAATTAGAATTGACTGCTGCTTCTTCCTCTTATCCTCTGTTAGATGGGCATTGGAAGCTTTACGCCTCACTCGAAAGCAAATAACGTTAAAAAGCCAAGGGAAACGAATCTTCTATAAAAGAAATACATGTAGTGAAAAGGATCTATAAAATGGCGCCTGCGAGAGTCGGCTGGAAGCTTAGCTGCAGCTGTTCCACGCTGGTTGTTGATCATATTGCACAATTCGCTAAAGTATAATTGCTGTAGGGACATCTCCTTTGGGTAACTATTATTGGCAGTCTTGATTAACACGTCATTGCCGTCCAATTTTAATTTGCAACTTCGCCGAGGGCAGATGGAGTCACATGCGCTGGGATGGTGTGCTACTGGCGGTGCTTCCGATCAATTAACATTCTTAATTTAAAAACAAAATTAATTCCACTACCTTAATAGATTCAAACAAGCAAGCTCTGTAGTTAGTAGGCTACTTAACAATTGGTACGTTAGGTGCAACAGACTTTGATGCAGCAGTTACTATGCAGTCTCTTATTAAGTTTCCTTCATTTTTTTTATTTCTGGCCCATACGCAAACAAAATGGATTGACAATGCATTTTAAAATGCAATCAAATT
The DNA here is from genome assembly GCA_034700785.1 of Rossiulus vilnensis. NCBI lineage: Eukaryota > Metazoa > Arthropoda > Diplopoda > Julida > Julidae > Rossiulus > Rossiulus vilnensis. The sequence goes on from JAQIXS010006149.1 coordinate 7,679, forward strand.
GAGACATGCATTTACAATTATTACATTGTTAAATACAATTTGAAATGAAAGATTGTCAAAATATACATGCATTTCTTTTGCATTTGGGGAAACCATGCATACCGTGGGTCTCACGGCTTTTAGGGTTTAGGTATTGACGAGAGTACAGAATTCAAATTTGAGTTTTGAATATATGCAGAGAAGATCAATCATGCAGTTGGAGTTTTGAATACTTCGTTAGACAACTCCTTAATCAAGGAAATCCTTAAACGCATTTCTGCGTCCCCGACGGCATTATCCTTAAAAATATCTTGAGAAGTGAAGCATTTTTTCTTAATCATCTTCATGGGAATGAAGCTCCCAAAAAGTGCATCTGGAAAACGTGCGCTATGCTTGTACGCCGGAATACTTGTTTATTATCCCACGTTTGTTTAGTCTGCTTTTTTTTGCAAAGCACTTCAAAGAATCAAATCACCTCGTGTACTTCCGGTACATTTTCTCAAATTCAGCGAACCCTGCTTAGATAGCATCAAGCCACACTTTTATGCCAAAATGTAGGATTATTTGCCTCTCAGAAAGGTCATTTGCACGTCGCGTTTCTTGGCATTTTTCGCGTTGTTTTGGATGACTTACTATTGGCGAAGCCAGATTATCGTAGTTGATATTATTTCACACGATCGTGATCACCTCGACCGCCATGGAATTGACGTGACGTTTTGCCTTCCCTCAGTCACTGCCATTACATGGCGGAAAATTTTGAAAGTTGGCGATGGAGAATGTAGGGCACTTCGTCTGGCGCCTCCATCCGCGCTGCGTTCAACGGTTCGACTGGTCGATTACATAGTTTAACTTTGAACCAGCATCGGGTGAGCCTGTGCATGGTGGCAGAGGACAAACTAAAGAGGAGATTGCCGTTTACCTCCTCTGTAGCCAGCCGTTCTCGGGGATCCGCATTGCGTCTTTAGGGAAGCCTGGTCTTCAGAAATTTCGCTAATTCAAGAAATTATACGGATCTCGGCTGCTGTAGGCTTGTAACACCGTCCGGGTGGAAACGTTAAATAAAGCCATATGTAAGACCATGTATGGGTTATTTATGGCCATGTCTATGTTCATATTTGGCTATATATTTGCATCGTCATACGTGGAAACTTTAGATAGAGCAGATGGAAAATATTCGATTTTCTACTAGAGCTTTGCTTACCTTAAGCAAATGCAATAAATACAAATACACGTAAATTTTAACTTTAATAAAAGTAATTGTGTTATGTTTTCCATGTTTGGACATATAAAATTATGTACCTGCATGTGACCTTTTCTAAAAATACAATGACATACATGTTCATGCGTAAGAATGTAAAAATATATGCATGCAAGGACTATGTAGGGTCATTTATGGATTTTTATAAACAGTATATGGGCATATATTGATATAAATGGGCATGTACAGGTATAGCCATACACATATAGGTCCATTTGGGCTAATTTCTGGTCTAATCGTTTATGAAATAAGTCATATACAGTGTATGTGGCACATATTTAACCTTTCCGTCCATTCATACGCTAGTGGTTCTCTAAGTGGCTCTGGTTTTTAGAGTGTGGTACCGTACGAGTACACCCCCACGGGGGTACAGAGTAACCAGCATGATGTTGATAATGTTATCAGATTTGTTCAATCATTCATGCCATTATATGTACATGTATTTATCGATACATGCATTTTGTGAATAAGCAAAATTAACGTAAGTTTTATAGCATCCTCATTACTATACTGTATATAATAGTTTTTATGTGATGATACGCATTTCCGTTGCCTCAAAATAGGCAATTTTTCGGTTTTACTTAAAATACAAATGTTAAATTATGCTTGAATTAAACAATGAAGGTTCATCCAAAATTTGTTTAGGTAGGTTTGGTGAGAATTACCTTTGTTTGCTGCGATTTTTGGTATTGCAATGCTGGTAAGCTGATTTTTTAAAAACAAATGAAGCAGAAATGTTTCTTTGAAGCGTGTGATTTTTTAACTGTTTCTTTGTTTCTCAGTTCTTTGTTCTTTGATGAAACCGCTGTAGGGAAAATGTTAGGCAATAAATAATTTTTTTCTGCATAGTCACTGAAGTTGGGTTTTTGATGTTTTATCGTTCAGCCATAACATGAAATATTAAATAAAAATAAATAAAATATGCAATTTTTGCTAGTGCACTAGAAATTGCATATTTATGTACATTAATTTCTTTCTAACCGAAAAAACTAAAAGCAGATAATCACTTTTGTGAGAGCCATTTGTACTTTTCACTTTTTGAAGCCTTTCTTATAAAAGTATTTATTTGTTTGCATATTTATTGTTGGAAATAAACACACTGCTACTAGTAATTTAATTTAGCAATGATGTTGGTAACTACCCAGGTCCCAGATGAGGCGGTTAACTCCTAATTGGGTGCATTTATGTACAGTGTACATGTACATTATATGGATTTCAATCACTCTCTACCACATGACATTCATTTTCTGACAGCAGGGTACTGTTTACGTTATTACTTCCATACAGAATATCACTTCATTCAACTGTACTTTTTGGTACATCCATACAGGCGTAATGAGACGAAATGCAACAAGTTGAGTTTTGTTTTATTAAATTTCATCCTAGAATTTTCACACACAAAAAAATAGAATCAATGGATGCAACTATTTGTATTTAAGACGCAGTGTTTTCCCAAGTAGAGAATTATCTTACTCCGCATTTCATCAGAATGTATTCGTAGAATTTTTGTTTTAAAACTTTGGATTTACATGTATCTTTGTTTTCCCATGTGGAAAAATTAAATACGGATCATACTGTATCTGGACATATATGACTAATTCCACATATGGTTAACCCAGAAATTGGTCACAAATGAATTTACATGTATATGGCCAAGAATGTCAATATTCTACATACATGTATTCCCATATACTCGTATGCCAACATATTTGCAGATATGGGCATACATATCCCCATGCCAATGCCTGGAAAATATAATACAGAATATAGAACTGTACAAAGTAGGAGTTTTTCAAAATCACTAGGAGGAGGCTAAGTGACTGAATGAAGAGCAAATTTATCTATCTACTGTAGATTAACATTGATTCAATTAAATTCTACTAAACAATGAAATTAAATGCTCTCATAACCAGAAGGACTTAAATCTCTTAATGCTTCTTAATCTACTTCTTCCTGTCCTTTAGTTCAAATCGTCAAACGTTCCTGCATTAAATTCGTTGCTAATACACGGAATCCGCACATTTTCTAGCACAGCCTGTCACCATTCCTTGTCTGCTGAGCTGCAAAAGATGCTTCCTAAAGTTCCCATTTTCTACCCCAATTGCATCATTGATAACGGCTTCCGGGTGAAATTCATCCGGGGAAGATAAAGCTCGCAGATGCATTATATATTTTCAGGTGATTTTTTAAGCGAGTGGCAACCGGATAAATAAACGAGGCACGTTGATCTGCTACTCGTCATTGCTACCCTCAAGAACCCTTGCATAATCCCTCGACGGTTATCTGCAGCAACCTCAGATCTTTTTAGCGGCTTGGCGCCAATAAATACTTTGTCTAATTGG
>JAQIXS010006150.1:0-11256 GCA_034700785.1 Rossiulus vilnensis
ATGCACAAAATAGTGCTGGAGGTTAGTCATCAGGGCATAGGTCAAGGGGGAAGCCCAATTTAACCCTCCTTTACTTACCCCCCCCCCCTTATAGTTGCGGGAAAAACAAAGGGGGGAGAAGTACGTCGTGACATTGGCTGACATTGCTGTCATGACGCCACTGCGAAGACAACATGCAGGCTGTAAAGTTTTCCTAGATTTTTGGACCCATCTCTGCATGTATTCCTATATTTTACAACAACAACAACAATAATCCTTTTTATACTCCTGTAATTTTCAACGAAACAGTCCCATATTATTCCTATATTTTACAATGAAAAAAATCCTATATCATCCACACAAAAATCCAATTTTATTCCTATATTTTACACACAAAAATCCTATTTCAAATAGGATTAAAATAGGATTATTTTTCGTCGTAAAATATAGGAATGAAATGGGATTTATTCCTATATTTTACGACAAAAATATTTAATTCCTATATTTTACAACAAAAAATCCTATTTTATTCCTATATTTTACACACAAAAATTATATTTTATTCCTATATTATCCACTGTTAAGTGTAACGTTTGTGATATTCAGCACAATTTGAATTTATCCATGAATTCATCCAATATTATCCATAAATAAAATTGGATAATATAGATATTAAATAGGATTTTTTTGTGTGTAAAATATAGGAATAAAATAGGAATTATTCCTATATTTTACGACGAAAAAAATCTTATTAAATTCCTATATTTTACAACAACAAATCCCATTTTATTCCTATATTTTACACCCAAAAAATCCTATATTATTCCTGTATTTTACACACACAAAATTCTATTTCATATAGGATTAAAATAGGATTCTTTTTCGTCGTAAAATATAGGAATAAAATGGGATTTATTCCTATATTTTACGACGAAACTATTTAATTCCTATATTTTACAACAAATCGTATTTTATTCCTATATTTTGCACAGAAAACTTATATTTGGTTCCTATATTTTACAAAAAAAATCCCATTTTATTCCTATATTTTACGCACAAAAAATCCTATTTTATTCCTATATTTTACACAAAAAATCCTATTTTATTCCTATATTTTACACAAAAAATCCTATTTTATTCCTATATTTTACACACAAAAATCCTATTTTATTCCCATATTTTACAAAAAAAATCCCAATTCATATAGAATTAAAATGGGATTTATTCCTATATTTTGCGACGAAAAAAATCCTATATTTTACGCACAAAAAATCCTATTTTATTCCTATATTTTACACACACAAAAATCCTATTTAATATCTATATCATCCAATTTTATTTGTGGATAATATTGGAGGAATTCATGGATAAATTCAAATTGTGCTGAATATCACAAACGTTACGTTTAACAGCGGAAGCTCGGACCACGACTATCTCGGATAATCGAATTGCTCGGATAGTCTAATAGTTAATTAATAGTATAGTAAAAAAAATAGGTGCTACTGTATTTTGAACAGTAAAAACAAACTTGGACTTGACTTTTGAGTACATGAGCTTATCCCAGACTGCTTCACCTCGGTTAAACCGAATATCGGATGTCCGGCCCTCGGATAATCGAGCTTCCATCGTACATGCACACTTTGATTTCACTAAACGCCTGAAATACGACCTTTGCACCCTCATTTCCGGTCCGATATCTGTAGGAAAAAATTGAATCGAGACTGATGGGTATCATAACTATAGTCAGCTGTAAATACAATTTATTTATAATTGTAATATTTTGTAATAAATGTAAATATATTTATAGTAATAATAATAAATAATAAATATATAATACATTTTTCTAACCCTTTATCCCCTGTCCGGCAATGTCCGGTTTTGAGTGCCATTCGGCCCTAATACCCCTGAATCACCCCCAAGGGACCATTCCTGGAATGTTATTTTTAGACCCCCATATCCCCTTTCCTTTCAGTTTTTCAATCATGTCCTTTGTCCGTCTTCAATTTGAAAATGACCATGAAGTCCTAATTTCCTTCAAAGTTTCACCCCCTTTGATACTTTGACCTTGCCTTTTGCATTGTAGGAAATTTCAATGAAATCAAAAGCAGAATTTCCGAAATCCCCAGACCTTAAGGGGCTCCCATCATCCTTAGAGGACGTCCCTGGGGGATAAAAGGGGATTTCTGTGAAATAGGACTTCAGGATTATCACTTGGATATTTCTAATTTTAACTGGATCCGGTGATGTCCTTGTTTCTTTTTTAACCCCTTAATCCCTTAATTCACCCTAACTGGTCTGTTGGCCACACAAGATCAGGCATGGGTCAGACGGACCTATGTGCACTTGAATTTAATTGGTGCCCAAAGGAATGGTCACCTTTGACCACGTCTTTTAAGGTTCATTCGATTGGTAATTATTTTGTTTTAATTTCGTTGCAATTAGTTTTTTATTTTTTTTATTTTGAGTTTATTTTAATGAGTCATTAGTTTTGTGTATGTTCTGTTTTAATTTATTAAAAATCCATGATTTTTGCAATTAGTTTCGTATTTTTTATTTTAAATTTCTTTTAAATCCATGATTTCTGTAATTAGTTTTGTATTTTTTAAAAAAAAATTATTTTAAATCCATGATTTATGCAATTAGTTTCGTATTTTTTAAAATTAATTTTAAGTTTATTTTAAATCCTTGATTTTTGTAATTAGTTTCGTATTTTTTTAATTTTAAGTTTATTTTAAATTCATGATTTTTGCAATTACTTTCGTATTTTTTTAATTATAAGTTTATTTTAAATTGATGATTTTTGTAATTAGTTTCGTATTTTTGTTATTTTAAGTTTATTTTAAATCCATGATTTTTGCAATTAGTTTTGTATTTTTTATTTTAAGTTTATTTTAAATCCATGATTTATGCAATTAGTTTCGTATTTTTTATTTATTTTGAGTTTATTTTAAATCCATGATTTATGCAATTAGTTTGGAATTTTTATTTATTTTAAGTTTATTTTAAATCCATGATTTTTGTAATTACTTTCGTATTTTTTATTTATTTTAAGTTTATTTTAAATTAATGATTTCATGTATTACGTACATTTAATTGCGTATTTATTCACCGTTTTATCCAAACCATAAATTATTAGAGGGTAACTGTAATAACAACCGTACGGGGGGGAGGACCTAAAAATCACTAAAATTCCAGGACGTCCTTTGAGGATGGCCCCTTAATGCATTTTTTGGTTCGGTTCGGTCCGATCCGATACGGATCGGCTGGCCGAGATCGGTTTTTTCGTACCGTCCCAGCTGGAGAAGCCCCGCCCACTAACCGCCAACGTCATTCTCTTACAGGCCAATGACGAAGCGAGCCTGCTGGAACTGGCGGCAAATTTGAAGGTCAGGAATTTTTTTGCGAAATTTCGTTCAAATTCTTTTCGAAATTATTCGAATTTTTTTATATATATATATTTTTTAAATCCGGGTTTTTCAAGGTGAATGACGTTCAGCACAAACTGTGGATCGAGCAGCCTGAAAACGTGGCCACCTGCTTGGTCTCAAAGCCGTACAGGAAGGAAGAAGTTCAGAAATATTTCAAAAAACTCAAATTGCTCAAGTGATATTATTTTTTTTTTGAAAAATTTTGCACTGTTATTTTTTAAAATTTCTTTTTTCGCTGAATAAAACCTGGAAGTTTGACCTACATGTAGAGCACCATCAAGGTAAATCTCGTTTCGATTAGTTCCCGCGGAACCTGGAAAACCTGGGATGCTCGGGAAAGTCAGGGGATGTTTTAGCGGACTGGAAAACCGGGGAAATTCAAAAACCTTTTTCCATGGTTTTTTCAAAGCTGGCATTTTTTATAGAAATTCACAAAGCCTTTTTTTTTTAATGGCTGGCTTTTATTGATATAATTTTCAAAACTTTTCATGTTTTTTTTTTTTCAAAGCTGGCTTTTTGATGAAAATTCTCAAAACCTCTTTTCATGGTTTTTCCATGGTTTTCCTGATATTTCAAAACCTTTTTTTCATGATTTTTTTTCAGAGCTGGCATTTTTGATAAAAGTTTAAAATCCTTTTTCATAGTTGACTTTTTCTGAAAAAAATTCTTAAAATATTTTGCCATGGTTTTTTTCATAGTTGGGTTTTTTGATAAAGGTTTCATAGTTTTTTTCATTCTTGGTCAATGGGGTGACCTCACCGGCCAAGGGGAAAGTAAGATTCTCATCTTGGAAAACCTGGAATTTCATTCGACTGAATCTGCGGTAACTCCGAAACGACGAAGTTGTCGGCCACCCGTGACGGCACCCCCACTCCAAGGGCCTCCCCAGGACCAGGGGGATGTCCACCCCGGACAGGTCAGTTCAGTCCGGCAAGCAGCCGGAGAAACCTTCCCAGGTGAAACTGTCTTCTGTCATGGCCTCCAACTCGGTGCTCTGCGACAGTCACCGCGACACCGATGCCGAGGCGAAGCCGCGCGGCTCCGGCCGCAAGTGGACGTGCAACGACTGGACCGTGGTGCTTCTGCTCGGACTGGTCAATTTTAGCCACACCCTGTGCTACTCTGTTTTATCGCCGTTTTTTACCTCCATCGTACGTACGTTCCGTATTTATTTGTTTTCGTTTTGTTTTCGTCACGATTATTTTGTTTTAATTTTTTTGCGAAAGTCAAAAAACAAATGCGGTGATAAATTAGGCCGTCAGGAAAGGAGCCTCGCTGGTCCAGGTCGGGATCATCCTTGGGGCCTTCGAGCTGGCCGGCATGATGTCCAGTCTGGTTTTCGGAAACTACGTAAGTGCGAATCGCAAGCTGGAAAGGTTCGATGTCGCAACAGGGTTCGTGTGGAACCTGGAAAGTCAGGGAGAATCCTAATGAAATGGTCATTGGGCCTACTGATATCAGTATGCTTAGTGATACCAGTATTGTAGTGGTTTTTGGGCCTACTGATAACAGTATGATTAGTGAGATCAGTATTATAGTTGTTTTTGGGTCTAATGATATCAGTATGACAAGTGATATCAGTATTACAGTGCTTTATGTGACCACTGATATCAGTATGCGTAGTGATATCAGTATTACAGTGGTTTTTGGGCTTACTGATATCAGTATAACAAGTGAGATCAGTATTATAGTTGTTTTTGGGTCTAATGATAACAGTATGATTAGTGATATCAGTATTACACTGGATTTTGGGACCACTGATATCACTTGATAGTCAGGCTAGTGAATTGGTGAATTTTATCAGTAACCCTGGAGTGGGATGAGTGGGTTTTACTGACAGTATTTGTGATTCTGTTTCTAAAGTTGATCCACATCGGCTCGAGGTTCATGTTCATTTGCGGCGGTTTTGCGCTGGGGATTTGTTCGGTTCTTTTCGGGTGAGTGATTTTGGTTTAGATATTTTTTTATATTCTTTCGATCAAACGTTTGTTTCATGATTTTCCAGGTGGTCGATTGAAGCCGACAGCGGCGCCACCTTCGTGGTCCTTTGCGTCTTCGTGCGGCTCTTGCAAGGCGTTTCGAGCGCGGCCATCAGCACCGCGTCTTTCGCCATCTTGGCCTACAAGTTCTCCGAAAACATATCGGCTTTTGTGGTAATGATTTTCAGTCGAAATAAAATGTATTTGAATTTAAGGAAAATTTGCTATAATCTGGAATGCATTTTTCGTGCAAAATTTAAGGAAAATTTGCTATAATCTGGAATTTATTTTACATTTAAAATTTAAAGAAAATTTGCTATAATCTGGAATTCATTTTCATTTAAAATTTAAGGAAAATTTTCTATAATTTGGCATTTTATTTTTCAAGCAAATTTTTTCAATAAAAAAAACCCTATTTGTTTAAATTTAAGTAAAATTTTCTATAATCTGGAATTTATTTTTCATATCAAATTTTTCAATAGAAAACCCCCATTTGTTTAAATATGAAGAAAATCTGCTTTAATCTGGAGTTGATTTTGCCTACAAAAAGTTTAACCGCGAACAAGACAACCGTTGGTTTAAATTTAAGGAAAATCTGCTGTAATGTCGAGTTTTATTTTTTCACGAATGAATAACTAAATCATCTTAACATTTTAAAAAATAAGGTAATTGCAGTTTTATTCGAATATAATGCATGGTTTCATTTCTTACAGGGAGGACTGGAGACGTGCTGCGGACTGGGATTCATCGCCGGGCCTCCAATCGGAGGACTTTTATATTCGGTAAGTTTTGAATTTGCGACAACAACGAAATCCGTGTTTCCAGATTTTAGTTTTGTTTTTCTGTAAACTTGAACCTTGTTTTTTGTTTTTCAAATTCACGTTTCTAGAGCGGAGGATTTAAGCTGCCTTTCCTCTCAGTTGGTGCCGTTGCGGTTTTCACCTCTTTGCTCAGTTTTTTCTTCGTTCCATCGATCATAGGTAAACTTTAACCGCACCTTGACTTTGTACGGGGCTCAACGCGGACCTGTAAAGTCAGGGAAGTGAAGTGGTGAATTGTAGCACTAACCTCGTAATTGTGTCTTGACTTCATGTCATGTCTGATGTCAGTTCTTTTGCTACGCAGATAGGTGCGAGTGTAGGCCGCGCTCGTATTTCCCTCTCGTCAAGAAGTGCGCTCTGTGGATTCCGGTCGCGACCACGGTGATGGCCACGGCGTCGATGTCCTTCATGGATCTCGCTCTGGCTGCATATTTGGAAGGCGTGAGAACGTATTTAATTCAATTCAATTCAACTCAGTACCCTACTAGCTGCAAGTTAAATGTCGTTTGGTAGGGGGAGGGGAGGTGTAATCCATCAACCCAATCATGACTCTAATTTAAAATTACGAAAGCCTTCGTGACCCTAATTTGACAAATCTCCAGTTTCTTTAACTTTTTGAGGACAATTTCGAAAAATTCTTTGTTTTACTACTACTTCTTTGTTTAACCAAGATATTTCTTAAATGATCTTCGTGTCTCTTATCTTACTCCAAAACTATTCCCAAAAACTGTTTCTTCTCATAATTCTGAATCCCGCAATATTTTTTCTATATATCAATAATTTAAAAAAAAAAAAAATGCCGTAGATTTCAGAAGCAGGTACGAGGAGGAACAGGTTTTTGGGGAATAATTTTGGAGTAAGATAAAGGGACGTGAAGATTATTTTAAAAACTGGATTTTTATTTTAAAAGTGTAAAAATTGATCGAATGAGGCTCGCCTTGAAAACGTTCTTATTTTGGAATTTAAAATTAAAAGGGCATTAAGGTTGTTACGGTGGATCTTAGCGGTTCTATATCTAGGCTTCGGGGTTTAATTATTATTGATATCTTAAATTTCAGTTCGGTCTTTCGGCAAAGTGGATTGGACTGGTGTTCCTGATCGACTCTGCCGGCTACACGCTTACGGCTCCTCTGTGGGGACATCTGGTCGATAAAACGGTAACGCGCGTAATTTTTAACGATGACTTTAAAAGAGTAATGCGTGGAATATAATTTACGCGCACTCTTTTTTACGGTCAGTTTTTTCCAAAAACTTGTCGTCGTTTGTTTGAAATTTGTCCAAACGTGATTTTCACTCTTTTTTTTTTTTTCATGTTTGACCCTCGCGGCGTCCAGCACCGCACCGCGGCGGTGATGACGGTGGGAGGCCTGGTGAGTGCCGCGGCCCTTGCGGTCCTGGGCCCGTTGACGTTGATGGCGAGCGGTTTCAGGAGCTTGGATTTGGCGTGCGTCTCGATGGCCGTTTTGGGAATCGGACTTTCGGCCGAAATCATCCCTCCTTTCATCGACACTCTTCAATTGGCCGTGTGAGTACTTTTACATGGCACCGCGTATCCGGGTGCATTTTAAAAAGATACGGAAAAAAATTGATTCGCGGTTCGGTTCCGTTAGACGTTCGCAACACGTGCTTTAGTATTAAAGGACCGGTTTGTACTCGCCCTGGAATACCCTGAAAACTCGGGGGATTTTGAATCGAAACTTGGAATTTTTCAATATCAACTTTAATTCGTTGTTTTTTTTAATGTAATTCTGAAACTTAGCACGAAAATTGATAACTAATAATAAAAATTAGATAATAAAATTAATAATAAAAGTTAGATGATAAAATTGATAATAATAATTAGATGATGAAATTAATGATAAAAATTAGATAATATAATTAATATTACAAATTAGATGATAAAATTAGTAATAAAAACGAGATAATAAAATTAATATTACAAATTAGATGATAAAATTAATAATAAAAATTGGATGATAAAATTAATAATACAAATTATATAATACAATTAATAATAAAAATTAGATGATAAAAATAGTAATAAAAATTAGATGATAAAATAATAAAAACGAGATGATAAAATTAATGATAAAAATTAGATGATAAAATTAATAATTAAAATTAGATAATAAAATTAATAATTAAAATTAGATAATACAATTAACAATAAAAAAATTAGATGCTAAAATTAAAATTAAAAATTAGATAATAAAATTAGTAATAAAGATTAGATGATAAAATTAATAATACAAATTAGATGATAAAATTAATAATACAAATTAGATGATAAAATTAATAATAATAATAATTAGATGATAAAAATAGATAATAAAATTAATAATAATAATTAGATAATACAATTATTAATAAAAAATAGATATCCTGAGCTTGGCATTTCCTGAGCTTTTTACAGAAACACGAGCGAAATTTAATCCGGATTCGTTTTTTTTATATATATATTTCAGCCAATCCGGATATCCGAACAGCTTGGCCACCTTCGGACTGGTTTCCGGATTGACGAACACGTGTTGCTCTTTGGGGTAAAATCGTTTGGAATGTCATCCACGTTTAATATGAATTGATTTGTTTTGTTTTTCATAAATGTTCCAAATGATTTTTTTGTTTTATTTTGTCTTCCATTAGCTCTTTTCTGGGTCCTTCGTTGGGGGGTTTCGCCGTTGACCAGTTGGGTTTCGTTTGGTCAGTCACCGCGCTCGCGGTTTTCCACGCGGTCCTGGTAAGCCGAAAAATATATATTCACATTATTTAGCCAAATCCTCAACAATTATCACAACTTTACCTCAACTTCATTGCAATTTAGCGAAGTTTTATCAGTATTATTATTATTATTATTTCGAATAAATTCCAGACGATAAACGCCTGAATTAATGAACCGATAAACGTGAATTAATTAACGAAAAAATATTTGATCATCAGCAATATTCCATTTTTTCCTGTCTAGATTTAATTTGGCAAAAAATAATTTGGCAGAAAAAAAAAGAAATTATAATACGTTGTTTTATCGTATTTCTGAAATAGGGCTCGATAAATTAACGTTTTCCAAATCTTGATTTGGGTGCTGCGAAATATTTGGAAAGTGGAAAATATTCGGAATCTTGAAAATTGAAAATCACGTCCGAAACCCATAATTTTAATAGGGAGGCAAATTTTTGATAACGAAATCATGAAAATTACCCGCATTTTCAGTTATGACATTTTTCAAGATGATCCTAAAATCGAAGTTCCCAATTATTTTTCGGAAAAAATGATTAAATTGTCGAAAATTATGACACATTTTCAAGATTATTAAAAAATCGAAATCGAAATTTCCAATTATTTTTCGGGAAAAATTATTAAATTGTCGAAAATCATGACATATTTTCAAGATAATCCTAAAATCGAAATCGAAATTCCCTTTTAGGGAGCTGAAAAAGCCTTCATTTTATTCATTTTAACTGAAATTCGTGTTTTGTTTTTTTCTCAAAATATTAAATCTCTGTTCGCTTTATCTAGGGATTAACTATCGCCACTTATTTGTCGATTAGAGCGTTGCGGGGCCGGCGAGGGGAAACTTACAAAAATCTCGAAACTTCAGCGTGATTCATTTATGTCGTTATCGTTTATTTTTCATTTTCAATAAATTTGTTGTGATTTTAATTTTCGTTGTTTATACCATTTAATTTTCGCTAATTATTGAGAACGAGCGAAATCATACGGCGAAATCCATGATTTATAATTAAAAATGTTTTCCGAAATTGTTCAACCTACGGCGTTCCTATGTGTGTTTTTAACGATATCCAAATTTGTGCAGAATTTTATTGCAAAAATTGTTTTTGTGTGCTAAAGGCGGTTCCGTTACTCGATATTCCTCAGCCATTTTTTTTTTATGAAAATATAGTATTTTTATGTATATTTTTGTATCTGAAAAATAGTTGGGGAATTTTCGATTTTAGAATTGCGAAAAATAGTTGGGAATTTTGATTTTATAATTATCTTGAAAATATGTCATGATTTTCGACAATATAATAATTTTTCCCGAAAAATAATTGGGAATTTCGATTTCGATTTTAGGATTATCGTGAAAATGTCATAATTTTCGACAATTTAATAATTTTTCCCGAAAAATCATTGGGATATTTCGATTTTGATTTTATCTTGAAAATATGTCATAATTTTCGAAAATTTAATAATTTTTTTCCCGAAATATAGTTGGGAATTTTCGATTTTGATTTTTCAATTATCTTGAAAATATGTTATAATTTTCGACAATTTAATAATTTTTTTCCCGAAAAATAGTTGGGAATTTTCGATTTCGATTTTAGGATTATCGTGAAAATGTCATAATTTTCGACAATTTAATAATTTTTCCCGAAAAATAATTGGGAATTTCGATTTCGATTTTAGGATTATCTTGAAAATGTGTCATCATTTTCGGCAATTTCATACGATAATAATTTCTCCTATATTTGCTGAAAAAAAATATACATTTCCTATATTTTATTTTATTTGAAAAATGGCCGCTATAATACATGTATGCGTGATTCTCGTTGTTCGTTTCTGGTCTTAATTGCAATATTTTCGTCTAAAATAATGGGCGTTGTCATATTTTCGCGAAATTCCTTTCGCAAATATTTGTATTGGGACTAAGACTGCATTTTCCCACAAAGTCCAAGTTTGCTGACCCCGTGTGACCTTAGCATTCTGTTAATCGTTTATTCTTTTAACGTGGACTTGGATCAAAGTTCAAAGGACCATTGTGTTTCCCATGATGTTAACTAGATATTGTTGAAATAGTGTTGAAGGACTTCTACATTTAGGTCAACATTTTGACATTTTATCCAATTTTTTTTTCGAAATAATGAATTCAAATTAGGCTTTTTTTTGTATACCGTAATTTTATAAAAATTAAAAAAAATACACTTTTATAGAAATATAATCGAAGAAGCCAACTTCCCTCAAATCTAATGTAGCTGTTTTAGTACAATTATTTTCAAACAAAATAAAAAGAAATTATAGAAATATACATGTGATCAAAGAAATGAATAGGGC